>ML317346.1:0-50412 GCA_005239505.1 Nicotiana paniculata
ACCGTCCAGTTTGAATTACATTACAATGATGCTGAAAAATAGATACAGAGGAATTACAGCTTGGCTATTGCTATACATTTTCCGGAAGAAAAGAGGACTAAATGAAAATTTCAACTGATTTATTGAATCGGACTCCTTAAAGGCCATACATTTGAGCCTTCCTTTGTAATCTGTAGAACACCCCAATTAATTAGGTGTTATGCATCCATCAGAACCAAACTGACTATGAGGAGGTCAATTCTAATCCCGATAACGCTTATGCTTAACTATACTGAATGGCAGAATCATTTATGCATTTTCTTGGCGTGAATATGACCAGAAAAAATATTAAATTCAACACCACAATGTCATTTTTTCATACCTTGGACCATCAGTCCATACTTATTCCTTGACTTGATCATTTAGGAATTTTATGAGAATAAATCTGATCATATTGAGGGATTCAGATTCTTTTCTCTAAGGAGCCTTTTAATTACCCACTTCATATCCGTAAAGGGTGATTTCCAGCACCCTAGGCTACTGTTTATGCACTACCAAGGGGTGAATTTGACTATTAAAACGTCAGATTCATCTACCCTAGTGCTGATACTAACATAATTCTAATCTATATAGAAACTTCTCTTATTTAGGTATTTTTAGAGGATGAATTTGACCATTCAAGGGTTCAGATTCCTCACTCTAATGCTTTTCTTAATTACATATTTTATACCCTTTAAGGGGTAAACTTCAGCCGACCATACTAATGTTTGTACACTACTAATGGGTGAATTTGACTATTAAGAAGTCATATTCATCTACCCTAATGCCAACATCCTAAACTATCTAGAGACTTGCTTGTTGAATCTCTTTATTGACCAAAGAGACTTAATCGAAAGCATATTTCTGCATTCTTATTTAGAGAACCTGACCATAGAGAAGGTCAGATTCAACATCCTAGTGCATCTTGTTTCCTAATATAGAACTATGAGTATTAACCACACTTATGTACATATAATCTGAAGCAAATAACATGCACCATCAAGAAAAATACTAACATCAAGACAGTACCTATCACACTCACAGAATCATTATCATGCCAATAAACATCTACACAGTCACATCTACATAAAACAGAAGAAGTAACTTCATTTATCAAGAACAACTAGCTTTATACAGTAAGTAGAAGATAAGGATTCTAGTCCAAGACCTTCATTAAGAAGAGATGAGCTGATACATACCTTTTTAAGAGAAAAAAATAGCAAAGAGACTTGACCAAATAAAGGTCAAGTATGAACAATAATCAGCTAAAAGAAAGAGGGTTCAGCAGCAGCAAACAGCAACCCAAAGAAAAACCAGTAGCCCAGCAAGAATTGATCCAGAAATCTTGAGTAAGAATGCTTAAAACTCCCAAAATCAGAGTCTAAAGGAAAAGAAACAGAAGTTGAGAACTAGACCATGTATTTATGAACTTGATTCCGAGGGAAATCAAATTTTTCCTTGTTTTTCTACTAATACTCTTTTCTTTTTTTTTGAAATTTTTGTTTATCAATGGAAAATACTCTGATTTCTTTGTATTCTTTAAGATTTTTTTAGTAGCTCAGATAGAGTCAATAAAGTGCAGAATCTGTACAAAGAGGGTCTATTTATAGGAGTCTTAAGGATAGGATATCCTTTAGTACATTCCCAACCCAAAAAGCTGAAAATAGTACATAGGGCAGTTGTCAACCTTATCCTTGGGACAGCTGCCCCCATTCTAGAACCTTCCTACCAATTAAAAGACCCTTTTAACATTAAAAATCTGATTTACTAAACTGAGTTACCTAATGTACCCCTTGGAGTCCCTCAATTTACCATTGGGTAATCAAGGTTAAGCTCACTTGGGTTATTATTTAAAGTTTGGTTAGTTAACCTTAGTTATGTTCTTTAGTCAACAATTAGTTGTTCCTAACTATGGTTGAGTCAAAACTAGTTAAAGTTTAATTGATTAAGTGCCTAGAGTTGATTTCATACTAGTTACCTAGGTTTAGGTTGACTAACCATCAGTTTAATTAAGCTGAATTGAGACTAATCTTGATTTTTATACTTAGGTTAGTTGAATCAACTTGATTAATCAATTGAAACTTAGTTGATTAAAATACTTATTCTGAAAATCAATAGCTAGATAAGTTAATTTGTTTGAACAATTTTATTAAGCTTATCTAGTTGATCATCTTAACTGAGTGATTAACATTAATCTTAACTGAAGTCGCAAATCAGCTATCCTGCTTTTAAGCATTAAGCATGATCACATTCCTAATGACTTGGTTAATTAACTCTAAATGACTAACTAAAGTTGGATTAAGATTAGCAGCTAACCAAGTCAATTTTTAGGTTAGTTAACTTAATTAATCACCATTTTAGATACACATGACATGTACATAGTTGGGATAGGGGTAGAAGTCAAGTGATAGGGTCCAAACAGAACAAAATCGCATTTTGAACAAGTAAAACAAAGTCTACAAAAATAAATTAAAGACCATGGCTAACAATCAGCTTCAGGGAACAAGCAGAATCCTAGACAAGACTTGAATTTAGGGCATCAATATCAAATATATAAAAAAACGTATACAGAATTCAAGCTAATCGATTTAGACCTAAAATGGTTGTTACATAATCAACTCATGTATTCAAACGTTTAACTAATCGGGCAGAACAAACAAATACTAAACGAGAGCAACAACATATTAATGAAGAGCATAGACAAAAACAAATACTTATTAACCAATAAAAAAACGGTAAACACACATATTTTGATTTTCTTTGAAAAATTAAGGGAAGAAGCTAAAAAGAAGGGGGGTACCAGTGAAGGGATTTTGGACGGATTTCGGCAACTTGCCGGAACTTGGCCGGTCTCGGACGAGCGTGGAAATGGTCCAAACCCACATGAATCGATAGCACTCAACAAGAGCTATCGACTCATGCCGGTGTGAACCATTAGAGGTTTTGGAATCAACTCGTAGAGGAAGTCACCCCTTTTGGATTTTCAGATCTGAGATTAGTCAAAACTGGGCGGTTTTTTGGGGAAACTGGTTGTGGGATGGGATTAAGGGGGAGGAGAAGGTTGTAAGGTGAGAGTTTGGGGTCGATTGATGGAGATCTTCCACCGGTAGGCTATTTCCGGGCAGCAGAACCCTAGCGCGGCTAGGTTTGGTCGAGACAGAAGAGAGAGAGACGAAGGGGATGGGAGGCGGATCTAGGGTTTGTTGGTTAGGCTTTGGATGGAATGAGGGGGGTGAGCGTTTGGACAGTTTTATAGTGGGTATGAGAGGGGTTCCCAGTCGTTCGATCTATCTTGATCAACGGCTGGGATTTTCTCTTTCAAATGAAACGAGGTCGTTTGGGATAGTGTATGGGCAGGCCGGGTAAGGGGGCTATTGGACTGGGCATGTGAGTGTAGAGAATGGATTTTGGGCCTGGGCAAATTAGCCCAAGTCCGATTTAGCCTCTAGGGTCAATTAAGCTTTTAATTAGTTCAATTAACACTAATTCCAATTAAACTCAAATAGTAATAATTAATTCTAATCTTATTTTCGTCAAATTATAAATTAATTAGGAATAAAAATAATTAATTTAATACTCCTAATCAATCAAATTCATAATTGGTCAGATAAATGACTAAATTGATAATTTAACCAATAAACTCACATTATGTCAATTAATCGTATTTTCGTTATTAACTAATTAAATCAATTACTAAATAGTATATTAATTAGCTCTAATTCTAGTTTTTATCTAATTGAAAAAAAAAATTAGTTAACGAGTGATTAAAAAAATGAAATTATCAATTAACACTTGTAATTATTTGAAGGATAAATTTTGTAATTTTCCTAAAAATGATTAAGATTATGCACCTAATTATGCAAAAAAAATTCAATTTTATAGAATGAATTATGATAATGCAATGCAAAAATAATTCACAATTAATCACCAAAATTCAACAAAATCTATGAAATTAATTTATTTATCGAATTTTGTAGGAGTATTTAGTAGGTGAAAACTCACATGCTCACAGTTGCCCCTCTTTGCTCGGAAACGCAAAGAGTTTTCGGGCAAAGACAAAGTGAGCAGTCATGAACGACTTTTACCCGTTTGCATACTCCATGTGAAGCGTTTTTGAAATGTTTTACCGAACGCTGCTTCAAGGTTGCCTACATATCCTTGGCTATAAAAGAATCAGGTCAGTGTAGTTCTAGAGGTTTTGGTAGCTGGGACTACCGAGTAACTGTGGTTTCACTGCGGTTTGCTGCTGTTACTGCTGTTGATCTCCTTATTACACCCAAGTACAAAATGAAAGACTAACTAAACCTATCAGCTGCTAAATTACAAGATTCCTATCTAAGACTTGGTCTCGAGTCTTGATCTTTTGCTGACTCTGACCTGGATCCTGATGCTTGTTAGTCGCAGGTGCTGGTTTAGTCTTATCGTTCTTCGGATCAAAGCAGGATATACTGGGCGGACGACTTCAATCTCGCCCTGAATAGTCCATATCTTCCCCGTTTGTGCACTTTTTGGATTCAATCTTCTCTTTATTCTTTTTGTTTTGTTATTTTAGATCGAAACTTCTTCTTTTGGTCGTCTCGAGTTCCAATGTCCTAGAAACGTAATCTGCACAAAAATCAAAACAAACGAACAAAATTTCTGCCCCAATTTTCACTAGGAAGATTTCGTGAGTTATTGTAACGAACTCTGTGCTACTTCATTATTGAAAGCAATGAAAAGTCGGGATTGGTGCACCCGGAGTTATTGCAGACTAGGGAGTGGATACCCTATATCTCGTAGCAAGATCAACTAGGGGTTGGGAGCCCTATGTTGCAAAATAAAATCAACTAGGGATTGTGTACCCTATGTTCGAAAAGAAATCAATCAGGGAGTGCATTCCCTTGATTTGAAAATAAATCATCAACTAGAGAGTGTATACTCTTGATTGAAACAGAAATCATCAATCAGGAAGTGTATACCCTTGATTGGAAAAGAAATTATCAACCAGGGAGTGTATACCCTTGATTGGCATTGACTACGGGAATGTGTACCCTGCGTCGGGAAAAGGAATCAACCAGGGAGTGTATACCCTGCGTCGGGAAAGAAATCATCAACCAGGGAGTGTATACCCTTGATTGGAAAAGAAATCAACCAGGGAGCGTATACCCTTGATTGGAAAAGAAACCATCAACCAGGGAGTGTATACCCTTGATTGGAAAAGAAATCATCAACCAGAGAGTGTATACCCTTGATTGGCATCGACTAGGGAGCGGCTACACCCATGTCGGGAACAGGTGTGGTTGGGGATTGGAGGCCTCCTACTACTTTGGGTCATTTTCAACTTCAATTCTTCTCTCTTTTATTTTTCTTTTCTTTCTTTCTTTTTCCCCCTTT
The DNA here is from genome assembly GCA_005239505.1 of Nicotiana paniculata. Classification (NCBI taxonomy): domain Eukaryota; kingdom Viridiplantae; phylum Streptophyta; class Magnoliopsida; order Solanales; family Solanaceae; genus Nicotiana; species Nicotiana paniculata. The sequence continues at coordinate 5,392 of ML317346.1, forward strand.
TTATTTATCTTTTTTTTTAATTAAAGTGACATTATCCAAAATGAGATTATTTATTTAATTAGAGTCTCCACATGGATCAAATGTTATGGTGTCCCAAGTCACCGATTTATTTTAAAATCTCAAATCGAGGAAATTCCGTGAATATAGAAGATCGAGTAAGGAATTTTGTTAGCCTAGGAGAAGGTGTGAGGCACTCCTGAGTTTCGTGATTTTATCACGGTCGCTTAACAATAAGTATTTGGCTTAATTTTCTAAATTATTACATGTTTAAAACCTTTTATGCATTACCGCTTTAAATTATTTAAATCTTTATGAAATTTATTTAAACAAGTCACGGTTTTGCACACTTGCTGTTTTTGCACACATCGCAAATCACGCCACATGAAACGTACTCGTATTCACAACATGTTTATTTTTAATTTATTTGAAGTTGTAGGATCAATTCATGCGGACGTGCACTTGAATTTGGAGTTATGTATCATGGTTGTGCCAGGGGAACCGTATGTATAGCCACAACAATTTATTTAATTATTTAAAGCACGCCTAAAGCAAGCGCATTTAAATTATTTTTCCAAAACTAATTTGAGATTATTTGTCACGACCCAAACATCCCTCTGAAACATGCCGTGACGGCACCTAGTCTCTACGACTAGGGAAGCCTAACAATTCACAGAAAATACTAATAAGGAAAAAACAAAGTTTAACTTCTAACAACAATAGATATTGAATAATCAAAACGATGCCGCTCGGCATGTACAATAACCAAACTCTCACTTACACAGCTTTTCCCAAAACCCGGAATGTCATGAGTCACAAGATATAGAAAAGGAAATAACATCTCTATACACCGGAGTCTAGTAAAAACAATTACATAAGAAGTATTTGATACGGGGAAGAATAGAAGGGGACTCCGAGGTCTGCGGACGCGGTAGATATACCTTGAAGTCTACAATAGCTACCTCGAACTCACAGATACTGCGGCTGATAACGAGCACCTGAATTTGCACAAAAAAAATGTGCAAAAGAGTAGCATGGGTACACCACAATTGGTGCCCAGTAAGTGTCGAGCCTAACCTCGATCGAGTAGTGACGAGGTCAGGCCAGGCCCACTGGTATATAATAATAAAAACAGGAGAATAAGCAGTATAATAAGAGACTAAAGTTCAACAAAGGAAGACACAATAAAATAACATAACAGTACACAGAATTAAGCGACAGGGGATCTCCCGAGATACCGTCTCGTAGTCCCAAAAGTAAATATGCAGGGAGAACTCCCGGAGTACCGACTCGTAGTCTCAAAAGTAAATGTGCAGGGGGATCTCCCGGGATTCCATCCCATAGTCCCAAAAGTAAATATGCAGGGGGATCTCTCGGGATACCGTCCCATAGTCCCAAAGTAAATACACAGCGCAATCAATTTCAGACGATAAGTAGAGCAAGAGAATATATGGTCTAGACTAGGTACAAGTCAAAAAATGAAGCGGGAAATGGATAGGCATGCTTCAAGGGGTTCAATTAAGCAATTACGACACATAAACATGTTATTCTAAGCTAACAAGGTAACTACGCATGCTAGTATGTTCAATTAAGGTAAAAAAGGAAATTACTCGGTGAGAATCAGGTTTTACAAGAAATATCATGTGTACACACTCATCACCTTGCATACACGGCGCTCACATAGTAAAATTAGCACCAAATCCTAAGGGGAATCTCCCCACACAAGGTTAGGCAAGCCACTTACCTCGAAGCAAGCTAAATCAATCGGTAGCAACGCTCACAAATATCCGACTCCGAATGGCCCGAATCTAGACAAAACCAATTACATACCATAAATATAGCTATAAGAAACTAATACAATCAATGAAATCTAAGCTAAAGCGAGAAATTAGGAAATCGTCCCAAAAAACTCTTCGGCCAACGTCTCGAAATCGGGTAAAAGACACAAAATATGCACACGCATTCACTCACGAGTCTAACCATACAAGAATTACTCGAATACGACCTCAAATCACCTTCCAAAACTCGAAATTATAGCCTATGAAGTTTCTACCATTTTCCCCCAAATTTCAAACTCAAATCCCTAATTAGAAGACAAAAATAATGATAGATTCATGAAATATAGCCCAATACGAGTTAGAACCACTTACCCAACAATTTACTTGAAGAATCCTTGAAAAATCGTCTCACACCGAGCTTTCAAAGCCCCAAAATCGAAATGGGAATCAACCCTCGAAATTCCATTTTCTGCCCAGTAAACTCGCTTCTGCGAGACTTCAACCGCACCTGCGGTACTGCACCTGCGGAATTCCCATCGAAGGTGCGGATTCCACTTAAAAATTCAGCGTCCGCTTCTATGATCAAAAGGTCTCACCTACGTGTGCGCACTTGCAGACCCATGTCCGCTTCGGTGGTCTTCTTCCGATCCTGCGGGCCATTGAGCGCTTATGCAAGCATCGCATATGCGGTACCTTCTTCGCACCTGCGATCCCAGGAAGATCCTCTCCCTTCCGCTTCTGCGCTTGCCTCTCTACACTTGCGATATCGAACACCAGAACTCAGGCAACTTCAGCAATTGCATAAGTCCAAAACTCAATCCGTTAAGCATCTGAAACACACCCGATGCCCCCGAGACCTCAACCAAACATACCAACCAGTCCTAAAACACTATACGAACTTAGTCGAGCCTTGTAATCACACCAAACAATGCTAAAACACAATTCACCTCAAACTTAAAGAACTTGAAACTTCCAAATTCGACAACCGATGTCGAAACCTACCAAACCACGTCCGATTGATCCCAAATTTTGCACACAAGTCATAATCAACCTTACGGACCTACTCCAACTTACGGAGTTGGAATCCGACCCTGATATCAACAAGTCCACTACCTGTAAGAATCTCAAAAACTTTGACTTTCGCCATTTCAAGCCTAAATGAGCTATCGACCTCCAAAACACAATCCGGACACGCCCCTAAGTCCATAATCACCCAACGGAGCTAACGAAACCGACGGAACTCCATTCTAGAGTCGTCTTCACACAGTTCTGACCACGGCTAAAATCCTAAGATTTAAGCTTCTGTTTAGGGACTAAGTGTCCCAAAACACTCTGAAACCGCGACCAACATCTCCCGGCAAGACACGTAAGTAGAAAAAGACATGGGGAAAGCAGTAGACAAGGCACCGGGGCTATAACTCTCAAATGACCGGCCGGGTCGTTAAATCCTCCCCCTCTTAAAATAATTGTTCGTCCTCGAACAAGTATAGAGACATACCTGAAGCGCTGAAAAGATGAGCATATCGGTTGCGCATATCCTACTCGTTCTCCCAAGTCACCTCCTCGATCGGTTGGCCCATCCACTATACCTTCACGGAAGCAATGTTCTTTGACCTTAGCTTTCTGGCCTGCCTGTCCAAAATAGCCACTGGCTCCTCAACATAAGATAGATCCTTGTCCAACTGGACAGAGCTGAAATCCAACACATGAGTCGGATCACCGTGATACTTCCGGAGCATAGAAACGTGGAATACCGGATAAACCCCTGCTATGTTGGGAGGTAAGGAAATCTCATTAGCAATCTTCCCAACACGTTGTAATACCTCAAATGGACCAATGTACCTTGGTCTCAGCTTTCCCTTCTTTCCGAACATCATAACGTCCTTCATAGGCGATACCCGGAGCAAGACCCGCTCTCCAACCATGAATGCTACATCGCGAACCTTCCGGTTCGCATAACTCTTCTGTCTGGACTGGGTTATGCAAAGTCGATCCTGAATTACCTTCACCTTATCCAGGGCATTCTGGACCAAGTCTATACCCAATAATCTGGACTCGCCCGTCTCGAACCAACCCACTAGGGACCGACACCGCCTACTATACAGAGCCTCATACGGTGCCATCTGAATGTTGGATTGATAACTGTTGTTGTAGGCAAAGTCCGCAAGCGGCAAGAACTGATCCCATGACCCCCCCAAACTCCATCACACACGCACGGAGCATATCCTCTAATATTTAAATAGTGCGCTCAGACTATCCGTTCGTCTGAGGGTGAAATATTGTGCTCAGCTCCACTTGAGTACCCAACTCATGTTGTATGGCCCTCCAGAACTGTGATGTAAACTGCGTACCCCGGTCAGAGATGATAGATACCGGTATGCCATGAAGCCTGACGATCTCGTGGATGTAGATTCGAGCCAGCTACTCGAAAGAATATGTAGTCATCACAAGAATGAAATGAGCTGACTTGGTCAGCCTAACCACAAACACCAAAATTGCATCAAACCTCCGCTGAGTCCGTGGGAGTCTAAAAATGAAATCCCTAGTGATTTGCTCCCATTTCTACTCCGGAATCTCTAACTTCTGAAGCAACCCACCCGACCGTTGATGCTCACACTTCAGCTGCTGGCAATTTAGGCACCGAGCCACATACTCTGATATGTCCTTCTTCATCCTCCTCCACCAGTAATGCTGCCTCAAGTCCTGATACATCTTCGCGGCACCCGGATGAATGGAGTACCACGAGCTATGATCCTCATGAAGAATCAACTCATGCAACCCATCTACATTGGGCACACATAGCCTGCCCTGCATCCTCAATGCGCCAGTATCCCTAATAGTGACCTCCTTAGCAACACTGTGTTGGACTGTGTCCTTAAGGAAAAGCAGATGAGGGTCATCATATTGATGCTCCCTAATACATTCATAGAGAGAAGACCGAGAGACCCACAAGCCAATACTCGACTCGGCTCATAAATATCCAACCTCACAAACTGGCTGACCAAGGCCTTAACATCCAATGCTAAGGGTCTCTTTGCTGCTGGAAGATATGTTAAACTCTCCAAACTCTCGGCCCGGCGACTCAAAGCATCGGCCACCACATTGACCTTCCCCGAGTGGTACAAAATGGTGATATCATAGTCCTTAAGTAGCTTCAACCACCTCCGCTGACGCAAGTTAAGATCCTTTTGCTTGAACAGATGCTGCAAACTCTGATGATCGGTGTAAATATCACAAGGAACACCGTACAAGTAGTGCCGCCAAATATTCAAGGCATGAACAATAGCTGCTAACTCAAGGTTGTAGACTGGATAGTTCTTCTCATGCACCTTCAAGTTTCGATATGCATAGGCAATCACCCTATCGTACTGCATAAACATCGTGCAAGACTAATTCTCGACGCATCATAATATACAGTGTAGGACCCAAAAGCTATAGACAATACCAATATTGGGGTTGTAGTCAAAGTTGTCTTGAGCTTCTGAAAGCTCTCCTCACACTCCTCTGTCCACCTGAATGGAGCACCCTTCAGGGTCATCCTGGTCATAGGTGTTGCAATAGATGAGAATCCCTCTAAAACCGAAGGTAATACCCCGCCAAACCAAGAAAACTACGGATCTATGTAGCTGATCACGGTCTAGGCCAACCACAGCCTCCACCTTCTTCGGATCTACCTTGATCCTATCACTTAATACTACATGACCAAGAATGCCACTGATTCTAGCCAAAACTCACACTTTGAAAATTTTACACACAACTTCTTTTCTCTCAAGGTCTGAAGCACAGTCCTCGGGTGCTACTCATGATCTTCCCGAGTCCGAGAGTACACCAGAATTTCGTCAATAAACACAATGACGAATGAGTTAAGATAAGGCCGAAACACAATGTGCATCAAATGCATAAAGGATGATGGGTCATTGGTCAGCCCAAAAGACATCACAAGAAACTCGTTGTGACCATACTGAGTCCTGAAATGGGATATCTTGCTCCCGAATCTTCAACTGATGATAGCCTGAACGTAAGTCAATCTTGGAAAACAACTTATCACCATGTAACTAATCAAATAGGTCATCAATACGAGGAAATGGATACTTGTTCTTCACTGTAAATTTGTTCAGCTGGTGATAATCAATACACATACGCATAGAACCATCATTTTTCTTCACAAACAAGACCGGAGCACCCCAAGGTGACACACTAGGCCGAACGAAGACCTTATCAAGCAACTCTTGCAACTTCTCCTTCAACTCGGGAGGAGCCATACAGTATGGAGGAATAGAGATGGGCTGAGTTCCTGGCAACAAATCAATGCCGAAATCAATATCTCCGTCGGGCGACATGCCCAAAAAATTAACTGGAAACACATCTGGGAAGTCCCTAACTACTAGAACTGACCCAACTGTAGGGGTATCAATATTGACATCTCTCACATAAGCTAGATACGCGTACCCCTTCTCGACCATTCGTTGATCTTTAAGAAAATAAATAACTCTGCTGGGAGTATACTCTAAGGTACCTCTCCACTCTAATCGCGGTAAGTCTGGCATAGCCAGCGTCATGGTCTTATCGTGACAATCAAGAATAGCATAATGGGGCAACAACCAGTCCATGCCCAGGATAACATCAAAGTCTACTATGCTGAGTAATAATAAATAGGCTTTGGTCTCAAAACCACCAAGAGCAATCAAACACAACTAATACATGCGGTCCACAACAAGAGAATCTCCCACAGGAGTAGAAACATAAACAGGGGAACTCAAAGAATCCCGAGATACGCCTATATGTGGGGAAAAATAAAAGGACACATAGGAATACGTAGAGCCTAGGTCAAATAATATCGACGTATCTCTATGACAGACTGGAACAATACCTGTAATGACAGAGTTGGAAGCAACTACCTCAGTACGAGCCGAAAGAGCATAATACCTGGCCTGTCCTCCTCCTCAAGAGAGACCTCGATCTCCCCGACCTCCACATCGAGCTGGCTGAGCAGGCAGGGCGGTAGCTGGTGCAGGAATCATAGCCTGAGGACCCAGTGGAGCACATGGTGGCAGAGAAGTCTATAGAGGTGCACCCCTCCTAAATCTTGGGAAATCCCTCACCATGTGGCGAGTGTCGCCACACTCAAAACAACCCCTCAGAGGGCGTGGCTTCTGCGACTAACTCGGGCCAGGTCTACTAGACTGGCCGCTAAAAGCACCCTGAACAGGAGGCACACTAGATAGTGGCAGTGCATAATAAGGCTCTTGGGGCCTAGAAGGGGATGGAACAACACTGGCGGCTGGAAGAGCTGAATGAACGGGGCGACTCACATAACCCCTACCATGTCGAACTGCAGCTGGGCACGAGTACCACTATAAGTGTCAGACTTTCGAGACCTCTTGGCCTCTCTCTCCTCTTTGCCCAGGGCAAGAATGCCCTCCAATCTCCTGGCAATACTCATAACCTGCTGATAAGAAATTTCCATCTCCAACTCCCTGGCCATATTGATCCGGATGCTGGGGTGGAGTCCCTCAATAAAACAATGAACCCTCTCACGAATTGTGGCAGACAAGGCCGGTGCATGTCGGACCAAATCACTGAAATGGAATGCATACTCTGACACATTCATAGCACCCTGGCGCAACTGCTCAAACTCCATGCGCCATGAATCCCTGAGGCTCTGAGGGACATACTCTCTCAAAAACATGTCTGAGAACTGAGTCCATGTAAGTGAGGCTGCCTCGTCCAGACTACTCAACTCATAAGCACGCCACCACTAATAGGCTGCTCCTCTAAGCTGGAAGGTGGTAAAAGAAACCCCACCCGTCTCCGCTACGCCCATAGTACGGAGAATATGATGACACTCCTACAGAAACCCATGATCATCATTTGTAGCCAATCTGCTAAAGGTAGGTGGGTGGTACTTCTTATTCCTCTCAAGTTTGAGCTACTCCGCCATAGAGCGGTTTTCCCTAGTCTCGTGCTGAACCGGAGCTAACGGCTGCATAGGGATCAACTCTAGGTCCTGATCAACCTGGACCCTCTGCTCAGGAGTATGGGTTGCGGGAGTCTGTGCCCCTCCCTGGACTAAGATGTGGCAGGAGCTAATGAGATCAATCCAGCCTGAGCTAAGGTGTTAAACATGCTCATGAACTGGGCTAGAGTCTTCTGGGGGGTTGGTGCAGCAATAGGAATCTCCGGTGCCTGCCTTCTAGCTGGAGTTGTTGGGGGCTCTTCTGTCGCAGCTCGTGCGGGTGCTCTGGCTGCACCGCGTGGTCATCCTCTACCCCGGCCCCTGCCTCTAGTGGCTCTAGCAGAGGGTGCGGGTACTTGGTCATCATATATTCCAGTACGGGTCCTCACCATCTATGAGAAATAATAGAATAGAGAAGTTTAGAATTTGATGTCAATAACTCGCACGACAAAGAATCAAAGAAAGTATGATTTTTCATAACAGCTTCATAGCCTATCGAGGATGAGTATGGACGTCTCCATACCGATCTGCAAGACTCTAATAAACCGACTTGTGACTCACGACTCCTATGAAGCTAGAGCTCTGGTACCAATTTGTCACGACCCAAACATCCCTCTGTAACATATCGTGACAGCACCTAGTCTCTACGACTAGGTAAGCTTAACAATTCACAGAAAATACTAATAACGGAAAAACAAAGTTTAACTTCTAACAACAATATATACTAAATAATCAAAACAATGTCGCTCGGCATGTAGAATAACCAAACTCTCACTTACACAGCTTTTCCCAAAACCCAGAATGTCATGAGTCACAAGATATAGAAAAGGAAATGACATCTCTATACACCGGAGTCTAGTAAAAACAATTACAAAGAAGTGTTTGACACGGGGAAGAATAGAAGGGGACTCTGAGGTCTGCTGACGCGGCAGATATACCTTGAAGTCTCCAACAGCTGCCTCAAACTCACAGATACTGCGGCTTATAACGAGCACCTGAATCTGCACACAAAACATGTGTAGAAGAGTAGCATGAGTACACCACAATTGGTACCCAGTAAGTGTCGATCCTAACCTCGGTCGAGTAGTGACGAGGTCAGGTCTGGCTTATTGGTATACAATAATAAAAATAGGAGAATAATTAGTATAATAAGAGACAAAAGTTCAATAAAGGAAAACACAATGAAAAAATATAACAGTAGATGGAATTAAGCGATAGGGGATCTCCCGAGATACCGTCTCGTAGTCCCAAAAGTAAATATGCAGGGAGAACTCCCGAAGGACAGACTCATAGTCTCAAAAGTAAATGTGCAGGAGGATATTCCGAGATACCGTCCCGTACTCCCAAAAGTAAATATGCATGGGGGTCTGGGATACCGTCCCGTAGTCCCAAAGAAAATACACAACGCAACCAATTTCAGATGATAAGTAGAGCAAGGGAATCTACAGTCTAGAGTAGGTACAAGTCGAGAAAAGAAGCAGGAAATGGATAGGCATGCTGCAAGGAGTTCAACTAAGCAATTACGACACATAGACATGTTATTCTAAGCTAACAAGGTAACTATGCATGCTAGTATATTCAATTAAGGTAAAAATAGAAAATTACTCGGTGAGAATCAGGTTTTACAATAAATATCCCGCGTACGCACTCGTCACCTCGCGTACACGACGCTCACGTAGTAAAATCAGTACCAAATCCTAAGGGAAATTTCCCCCACACAAGGTTAGACAAGCCAATTACCTCGAACCAAGCTAATCAATCGGTAGCAATGCTCTTCCCACGAATATCTGACTTTAAATGGCCCGAATCTAGCCAAAACCAATTACATACCATAACTATAGTGATAAGAAACTAATCTACTCAATGAAATTGAAGCTAAAGCGAGAAATTAAGAAATTGTCCTAAAAATTCTCCTGGGCCCACGTCTCGGAATCGGGTAAAAGTCATAAAATACAAAAACACATTCACTCACGAATCTAACCATACAAGAATTACTCGAATCTGACCTCAAATCGCCTTCCAAAACTCAAATCCCTAATTAGAAGACAAAAATAACGATAGATTCATGAAATTTAGCCCAATCCGGGTTAGAACCACTTACCCCAACAATTTCCTTAAAGAAACCTCGAGAAATCGTCTCACACCGAGCTCTCAAACTCCCAAAATCGAAATGGAAAATCAAACCTCGAAATTCCATTTTCTGCCCAGTAAACTCGCTTCTGCGAGCCTTCAACCGCACCTGCGGTACTGCACCTACGGAATTCCCATCGAAGGTGCGGATTCCACTTAAAAATTCAGCGTCCTCTTCTATGATCAAAAGGTCTCACCTACATGTGCACACTTGCGGACCCATGTCCGCTTCGGCGGTCTTCTTCCGCTCATGTGGGCCATTGAGCGCTTCTGCGGGCATCGCAGATACAGTACTTTCTTCACACCTGCGATCCCAGGAATCTCCTCTCTCTTACGCTTCTGCGCTTGCCTCTCCATACTTGCGATCCCGCACATGTGGTTTCCTTACCGCAGGTGCGAAAACACCAGAACTCAGGTGGCTTCAGGAATTGCATAAGTCCAAAACTCAATCCATTAACCATCTGAAACAAACCCAAGGCCCCCGGGACCTCAACCAAACATACCAACCAGTCCTAAAACACCATACAAACATAGTCGAGCCCCCTCGAATCACACCAAACAATGCTAAAACACAATTCACCTCAAACTTAAAGAACTTGAAACTTTCAAATTCGACAACTGATGTCGAAACCTACCAAACCATGTCTGATTGACCCCAACTTTTGCACCCAAGTCATAATCAACCTTACGGACCTACTCCAACTTCTGGAGTTGTAATTTGACCCCGATATCAACAAGTCCACTACCGGTCAGAGTATCCAAAACTTTGACTTTTGTCATTTCAAGCCTAAATGAGCTACCGACCTCCAAAATGCAATCCGGACATGCCCCTAAGTCCAAAATCACCCAATAGAGCTAACGGAACCGACAAAACTCCATTCCGAATCCGTCTTCACACAGTTCTGACTACGGCCAAAATCTTAAGACTTAAGTTTCCGTTTAGAGACTAAGTGTTCCAAAACACTCTGAAACCATGACCAACACCTCCCAGAAAGACACATAAGCAGAAAAAGACACGGGGAAAGCAGTAGACAGGGGATCAGGGCGATAACTCTCAAAACGACCGGTCGGGTCGTTACATTATTGTAAGGCCAAGAGTTATGGATAAAGAGTTGTTTGGATTTAAGAAATATTTTAGCTATTTGGAGTATTGACTAGTTATTCACATTTTAAAAAGTTTACAACTTACTACTCTATCTTTGTAATTGTCAGACATTTATATATTAATTTATAATGAATGGCTAGCCAAGATCTTATTAATGTCGTTCCACTAGAATTACACTTATTTTGCTCGAATGCTTTTCAATTCTTTAACACCATGGCTCAACTTCAATTCAAAGCCCATTATCACACGGTCCATTTAACTTTAATTCTAAACGAAATCCTATGAATTAATTTTGACACATATGTTAAAAGGATGGATGTGTGGGCACACTAGCCTGGATAAGATTAGGAATGAAGATATTCGGGAGAGAGTGGGCGTGGCTCCGGTGGATGATAAGATGCGAGAAGCGCGGCTTAGATGGTTCGAACACGTGAAGAGGAGAAGCCTAGATGCCCCGTTTAGAAGGTGTGAGTGGTTGGCTTTGGCAGGTACGAGAAGAGGTAAAGGGTGGCCTAAGAAGTATTGGGGCGAGGTGATCAGACAGAACATGGTGTGGCTCCAGATTTCAAAGGACATGACTCTTGATAGGAAGGTGTGGAGGCCGAGCATTAGGGTTGTAGGTTAAAGGGTAGTCTAGCAGTTTTCCTCTTTGTGCCGGTTTTCCTCTTTGTACCGACGAGTATGATAGTGTTTTGTCCAGCACTGCTAGCGATTTATGTTGTGTTTCACACGTTTGCATAATATTTGTGTTACTGATTTTTCATTTATTTGTTGTCTCTCACGTTGCTGATATTATTTTTCGGGTTTTGTTGTCATGGATCTATTGTCTCTGAGCCGAGGGTCTCCCAGAAATAGCCCTTCTACCCCTTCTAGGATCGGGGTAAGGTATGCGTACACTCTACCCTCTCCAGACCCCACTGGTGGGATTTTACTAGGTTGTTATTGTTGTTTTTGACTTATTCTAGCACGTGTAGTCATCATGTTTAGCCTAATTTCACATGTCTACGTGTCTCATCTCTTAAGTTTAATTTGTACAACATGCTTAGTTGAATTACCTATTTCCTTGATTCCGTATTCGTTCCTTAATTGTAGGATTCCTTTCTTGTATATCATTGTTTCATTTACTACGTGTTGATTTTCGTGATTCTTGTTGAGTTGACTGTTTGGCTGCGGCATGGTGTTTCTTCCGTGCGGAGTGTTATTGGCACGAGGTTTCTTCCGTGTGGAGTGTTATTGGCGCGAGGTTTTTTCCGTGCAGAGTGTTATTGGCACGAGGTTTCTTCCGTGTGGAGTGTTATTGCCACGAGGTTTCTTCGTGCGGAGCATTATTAGAACGAGGTTTCTTCCGTGCGAAGTGTCATTGGCACGAGGTTTATTCCATACGGAGTGTATGGGCACGAGGTTTCTGCCATGCAGATTGTTATTGTGGCACGAGGTTTCTGTCGTGCGGATTGTTATTGTGGCATGAGGTTTTTGCCGTGTGGTTACTGTTTTTCCTCTTTTTGTTATGTTGTTTATTGTTGTTGTTGTTCCTTAACTTGTAAGATGTTCGTTTCCTTACGTGTTGTAATTGTCTTCTTATTTCCCGTGTTGTTTCTTTTCCTTACTTTCTTATTTTTTTCATGAACATGCAATTTATTTTTATCATTTCACCTTCTGCCTTATTTCTTATATTCCAGTAAGGCCCTGACCTGACCTCGCCACTACTCTACCGAGGTTAGGCTTGGCACTTACTGGGTACTATTGTGGAGTACTCATACTACGCTTCTGCATATATTTTGTGCAGACCCAGGTACTTCTTATCAGCCTCGATAGTAGAGTGTGTGCTACTACTTGGAGACTTTAAGGTATATCTGCCAACGTCCGCAGACCTCGTAGTCCCCCTCTATCCTTGCTATGTTGTCTTTTCTTTATTCTCTTAGACTCTAATGTATAGAGATATTTAGTATTTTAGAGCTTGTGGCTTATAGCTATCGAGTTTTGGGAGTTGCTCTCTTCTGAATTGCAAATTTTACTTGTACATGTCGAGCGACAGTTTTTAGTTATAAATTTGTCTGTTGATGTTGAGATTTTAGTTGTTATTCAGTTCTTTTTCGAAATTGAGACTAGGTGCCATCACGACATCTTACAAAGGGAAACTTGGCCGTGACACAGAAATATTAGCAGGCTCATTTCAATGTACCTAAGTTTTTGGGTATTAAGATACTTACATGTGTCAGCATCAAATATTTTTGCATTTATACATATTGTTGCTGAATTGGTTGATGATTGTGAACGTGAACTGAGTACCTTTTTTTTGGTAAATGATAATGTCTTCCAATCTCCTTCACCTATGTCACGTGCACAGGAGGTTTGATCTTCTTTCTGCGAGTTGAACCTGACAGCTTGCATCTTTGAGTATTGACAATTGATGAGATTGTGACCTAATCTTTCATAGGTTTTGCACAAAAAAATTTCTCCTTCATATAGTATTTGTTGTTTATAGGTACCAATAAAAATGAATGGTTTCACAGGTAAATCCATCGGAACCTCGACACATAACCTTGCATATCAACCTCTTAATTTTGATGAAGTGCAGGCATCAATCTGCAGTAATTTACTTATTGTATTCCCATTTTTTGTAGTATGACACCATCATAAAACTCTACTGGGAGTTGAGGTAATCATATCCATACCATTGAAAATAATTGTTTGGCTTCACTTGCCACAAATTGAGGCTCCCATTTTTGGACTGATAGAAAGAATATGTTTATGAACCATGGACCGTTATTCAAGGCTCTAATCATATTTTCTTCCTTGTTAAATTTTACTATAAAATAATCTGCTCTAATATCCATGAGTGTGAAATTTTCGATAGGCTTCCATAGCTCTTATATTTTTATTTTTAGGTAGTAATGGAGGATACGTTTACCCATGAGTTTAATGATGAGTAAATATTTTCAAGGTTGGTATATGTTGGAGATCTTCCACTGATAGGTTGATTTGTAACTTTTCACTGATTGCTTCCATATCTTGCATATGTGGGTGAACTTGCACTAAATCATCCATTGGGAGTCGTATGGCATGGGTTGAGTGTCGGGTTCCTATGTGAATTTTTGAATTCACCAGAAGCATATCCTTGAACGAGGGTTTAGGTTTTTGAAGAGATAGAAAAATTGTAGTAGGTTGTGAATGAGTCCCCGCAATATCATTATTATTAAAGTCTCAGTGATTATGAGTGATGTACGGTGGTTTTACAGAAATATGAAAATTTTGGTTGGTGGAACGTGAGAGGTTAGTCATAATAATTTAGAAACAGGAGTTTTTAGAAGATGAAGAAACTTAGAGAGAAGTTAGAACTTCTCTCACTAGACCGTAGTGAATCCTCTTCATAGATGGATCAATCATCCAGAGAGCAAAGCTAGGGAATTTGCACATTACAATATCATGATTGTTTAATTTTCGTCTGGACTAGCAATCATGTTTATATTAATAATTTCAACAAAAACTAGAGAGGGAGAAAAAAAAATTCAATTGGAAATTTATTCTAAAAGAGAATACAAACACAAAAGTCCTGCTAATTGTTTTCAATAAACAAAACAATACCAAATTAACTGCCTCCAGAGCTAATTGCGACTTAATCCTATAAGACCAAATGTCATTTGGTTACCTCTCGAAAGAAAAAAATAACCGTAATGAAAAGTGTAGTCTTTTAATTAAAAAAATTAATTATATTATCAATTAATTTGTTGCTCGACATTAAAACAAACCTGAAAAAGAAAAAAAAGAAAATGAAGGTTACCAACGCGCGCATGTTAAGGTTTTTCTTTCTTTCTACAATAAAATTGAAGAGGACGGGTTGGGGGAAGACCATTCAATGTGGGTAGGTCCAAGTACCCTCATTTTGCTCATAGCTACAATAAATAAGTAAATGCTTAGTCGTAAGAATTGTACTTATAAAGGAACAAAGAAAGAAGAAAAAATAAATCCACTCGTAAGAAAATACTTGTTAATTATAGACCATCACTACGATGTGGAGTCAATAATGAAAAACTCCAAGTTTCCAATTTGATTGAATATGTAACACTCCAGACTTTAGACAGAGTCCCACATCAGCAAAACAAGAGCGATGTTGGGTATATAAATTAACAAGTCTTAGACCCTAATGACGCGTTCTAAACCCGTGAGGGCCTACGCCCATGGCGAAAAATATCTCTAGCGGACTGGGCTGTTACAGATGGTATCAGAGTCACTCTTGTGTCAGCCTTGCCGATGGTGGGTCAGAGTTCAACTGAGTTTAGACAAATCCCGGTTAGACGGGGCAAACGTCAGTGCTAAGTCTAGGCGAATCCCATGCGATAGGGCAAACCTCAACGAGGGGTGTAACATACACCCCAAACTTTAGACAGAGTCCCACATCGGCAAAATACAAGAGGGATGCGGGTATATAAGTTAACAAGCCTTAAACCCTAGTGACGCGTTTTAAACCCGTGAGGGCCTAGGCCCAGAGCGGAAAATATCTCTAGCGGGTCGGGCTGTTACATAAGAGGTAGGTCATTTCTCCTATAAAAGGAAGCTATCTGCTTCTCATTTTACAACACACGGAAAGAGAAGCAACACAATGGTTGCAGAGAGTATTTCTCAGGCATTGCGAGAAATAGACTGTGTAGAAAAATAGAGAGTGAGCGATATTGTAGTGAGGCGGGGATCATAAGGTTATTTATTTTGAGTGTATAGTGGTCCCTAGAGTATTTTACTCAGGACTACTCGGTGTAAAATTCGTCATTATAGTAAATTATTTTGCTCCTCTCGAGCCTGTGGTTTTTCCCCCTTATTCATCAGGGTTTTCTAAGGAAAAAAATCTTTGTGTCCTTATTGTTCTTTTTTATTCCTGTTAATTACCGTATCTCTGTACTACATTATTATTCTGTTGTTATTACCATAAATATTATTTCTGTAGGGGTTTATTCCTAACAGTTGTATCAGAGCACGTGTTCTGCTCATTCACATAAATACTATTCACTATCGGCAGTACTATACTCGGTGAAAAACAAAAATGTCCGGAGTAAAGTACGAAATAGCAAAATTCAATGGAGATAGCGATTTTCAACATGGCAAAGATGAGGGATTTGCTCATCCAACAAGGATTACACAAGGTACTAGATGTTGATGCCCAAAAGCCTGATACCATGAAAGTTGAGGATTGGGCTGACTTGGATTAAAGGGTTGCTAGTGCAATCAGGTTGCACTTATCAGATGATGTGGTAAATAACATCATTGATGAAGACACTCTATGTGGTATTTGGACAAGATTGGAAAAAATATACATGTCCAAAACGCTGACAATTAAATTGTGCCTGAAGAAGCAGTTATGCGCCCTACACATGGGTGAAGGACAAATTTTTTGTTACATTTAAATGTGTTTAACGGACTAATCACACAGCTCGCCAAACCAGGAGTGAAAATCGAGTAAGAAGATAAAGTCATCTTGCTATTGAACTTGTTGCCATCTTCATACGATAATTTGGCAACAACCATCCTGCACGGTAAGACTACCATTGATTTAAAAGATGTCACATCGACTCTTCTATTCAATGAGAAAATGACAAAGAAGCCTGAAAGCCAAGGACAAGATTTTATCACAGAAGGTAGAGGCAGGAGTTATCAAAGGAGTTCGAGCAGCTATGGTAGATCCGGAGCTCGTGGAAAGTCTAAGAACCGATCAAAATCAAGAGCCAGAAATTGCTACAATTGTGATCAACCAGATAGCTTCAGAAGAGATTGCCCAAATCCAAGGAAGGTAAAAGGTGAAAGCAGTGGCCAGAAGAATGACGACAACACAACAGCCATGGTGCGAAACAATGATAATGTTTTCCTCTTTATAAATGAGATTAGGAATGCATGCACTTGTCAGGTCTAGAGTCGAAATGGGTGGTTGATACAGAAGCATCTTACAATGCCACACCGGTAAGAGAATTTTTTTGCAAATATGTAGCAGGTGATTTAGGAACTGTGAGAATGGGTAACACGAGTTACTCAAACATTGCGGGAATCGGTGACATTTGTATCAAGACAAATGTCGGATGCACATTGGTTCTAAAGGACGTGCGGTATGTACCTGATTTGCGGATGAACTTGATCTCGGGAATTGCTTTAGACCAAGATGGATACGAGAACTATTTTGCGAATCAAAAGTGGAGTCTCACCAAGGGATCATTCGTGATTGCAAAGAGAGTTTCTCGTGGCATGTTGTACAGGACAAATGCAGCAATATGCCAAGGTGAATTGAACGCGGCACAAGATGAGATTTCTGCAGATTTGTGGCACAAAAAGATAGGTCATATGAGCGAGATTGCAGATTCTTGCCATAATGAAAAAGTCCAAGTTGCCAAATTGGACTTGGTTGCCAAATTGATGGGTGTCAGGGTAGGTCATTTATCCTATAAAATGAAGCTATCTGCTTCTCATTTTACAACACGCAGAAAGAGAAGCAACACAATTGTTGCGGAGAGTATTTCTTAGGCATTGTGAGAAATACAGAGTGTAGGGAAAATAGAGAGCGAGTGATATTATAGTGAAGTGGGAATCTTAAAAGAGGGTTATTTCTTTTGAGTGTGGTCCCTAAAGTATTTTACTCAGGACTACTGGGTGCAAAATTCCTCATTACAGTGAATTATTTTTCTACTCTCGGGCCCGTGGTTTCTTCCCCTTATTCAGAAGGGTTTTTCACGTTAAAAATCTTTGTGTCCTTGTTGTTCTTTTTTATTCCTGTTAATTACCGTATCTCGGTCCTATATTACTATTCTGTTGTTATTACCGTGAATATTATTTTTGTAGGGGGTTTATTCCCATAGGAGAACGTCTATTTTCTCGTTGAACAACTTTCCAGGAGTAGCGAATACTTTAATTCCATAATCAAGCACAATCAATATGAAAAATGAAGTAAAAAAAAAATGTTGAAGACAAAAAAATAAAATCTCAATATAATTTTTTAAAACACAAAAGAAACACGAGATTCTTGTTGATTATTTTGCAAAATTTAAACCAATACGAAATCGAAGTGTAACTAGTACTTATGAAAGAGCAACATCAAAGTTTGATGCCAAGCTAACCTAATTGTTTGATCTTATTAAGATATTTGCATTTGCATTCAATAAAGTACAATGTATAAAATTTGAGTTTTTTAGCATGTTTGGCACTATAGCTCAGGCAGGGTTGAATCCACTTACTCCTACCATATCTCAAGCGGGGGAGGAGTACAGACTCCCGTCGCTCGTACCCAAAGCAGCGGTCCAGGTTGACTAGGTCCTAGAGGTCGTACCAGCACAGTCGGTCATCCCAGTTTAGCCCGAGGTTAGGGAAGCAACTTCATAGGGGAGCAACTTAGGCTCGAGAGGTAAAAGAAGTACCACCCTCCTACTTTTAGCGGTTTGGCTTCAGAGGATGCCTAGGGTTTTCTAGAGGAGTGCCATTGTATCCTCCATACTATGAGTATTGTGGAGTCGAGTAGGGTTGTTTTCACTACGTTCTAGCTTAAAGGAGCGACTTATCAGTGATGGCGAGCGGATGAGTTGGGTAGCCCGGCCGAGGCAGCTTCACTTACCTGAGCTCAATTCTAAAATATGTTCATGAGGGGGTTTATTCCCCAGAGCCTTCATGATGCATGGCGCGCAGAGTTTGAGCAATTGTGCCAGGGTGCTATGACCGTATCAGAGTATGTTATTAGGTTCAGCAAGTTGTCCCGACATGCACCAGCTTTAGTCTCCACAATCAGAGAGCGAGTTCGTCGAACTATCAAGGGGCTCAACCACATTATTAGATTCAGCATGGCTCGAGAGTTGGAGATTGACATCCCATACCAGCGGGTAGTGGAGATCGCTAGGAGATTGGAAGGTATATGGACCCGGGAGAGGGAGAAGAGAGAGGCCAAGAGCTTCAAGATTCTGGCACATATAGTGGTGCTCGTGTCAAGTTCCAGCCCATCATGGTACAGCCTATGTGATCTGTCATGTTCACTCAGCACTTCCAGGTTCCAATGGTATTCCGGCTACTCCCAGGCCTTAGGTTGCCCATTATGCACTGCCACTGTCTAGGCGGGAGCTCCTGCACGGGGTGCTTTCAGCGTTCAGTCCAACCGACCGGGCCCAAGCTAGTTCCAACAGCCACGTCCTATGAGAGCTTGTTTTGAGTGTGGTGAAACTCGTCATATGGTGAGGGATTGCCCCATACTCAGGAAGGGGGCACCTCCACAGATTACTCACAGGACCCTCAAGCTTCTCAAGTCGTGGTTACCGCACCAGTTTCCACTCCACCTGTATAGCCAGCTAGAGGTGGAGGTCAGGCGGGTAGAGGTCGCCCTAGCGGGGGAGGCCAGGTCAGATTCTATGCTCTTCCTACTAGGACGGAGGCGGTTGCATCTGACTCAGTTATCACAAGTATTGCTCCGGTTTGTCATAGAGATGCATCAGTCTTATTTGATCCGGGCCTCACTTATTCCTGTGTATCATCTTACGTTGCTCCATATTTGGGTATATCTCGTGCTTCTTTGAGTTCTCTTGTCTATGTGTCCACACTTGTGGGAGATTCCATTATAGTTGATCGTGTGTATCGTTCGTGTTTAGTTGTTCTTGGTGGTTTTGAGACCAGAGCTGATCTATTACTGCTCGGTATGGTAGATTTTGATGTTATTTTGGACATGGACTGGTTGTCACCCTATTATGTTATTCTTGATTGTCACACCAAGACGCTGACGTTGGCTATGCCAGGTTTCCTGTGGTTAGACTGAAGGGGTACCTTGGATTATGTTCCAAGCAGGGTAGTGTCTTTCTTTAAGGCACAAAGGATGGTTGGGAAGGGGTTTGAGGCATATCTAGCCTTCGTGAGAGATGTCAGTGTTGATACTCCTACTGTTGAGTTTGTTCTGGTAGTGAGGAATTATCCAGATATATTTCCGGCGGATCTTACCGGGCACTCAACCATTTCTATTACACCATATCTTATGGCCCCAGAAGATTTGGAGGAGTTAAAGGAGTAGTTGCAAGAGTTGCTTGATAAGGGATTTATTCGGCCCAGAGTGTTACCTTAGGGTGCTCCGGTCTTATTTGTAAAGAAGAAGGATGGTTCAATGTGCATGTGTATTGATTATTGATAGTTGAACAACGTTACAGTGAAGAACATGTATCCATTGCCACACAGTGATGACCTATTTGATCAGCTATAGGGTGCTAGAGTGTTCTCAAAGATTGATTTGCGATCAGGCTATCATAAGTTGAAGATTCAGGAGCCGGATATTCAGAAGACTGTCTTCAGAACTTGGTATGGTCATTACGAGTTCCTTGCGATGTCATTTGGATTGACCAATACCCCAGCAGCATTCATGCACTTGATGAATAGTGCATTACAGCCCTATCTTGACTAATTTATCATTGTGTTTATCAACGACATCTTTGTGTACTCCCGGAGCCTGGAGGATCATGAGCATCACCTGAGGACCGTGCTCCAGACCTTGAGAGAAAAGAAGTTGTATGCAAAATTTTCAAAGTGTGAATTCTGGCTTGATTCGGTGGCGTTTTTGGGTCATGTAGTGTCGAGTGAGGGGATCAAGGTACATCCGAAGAAGATTGAAGTAGTGCAGAGTTGGCCTAGGCCATCTTCAACTTTTGTGATCCAGAGTTTTCTTGGTTTGGTTGGGTATTACTGTTGATTTGTAGAGGGTTTCTCATCTATTGTTGCACTTATGACTAGATTGACCCAGAAAGGTGCTCCGTTCAGGTGGATCGAGGAGTGTGAGGAGAGCTTTCAAGAGCTCAAGACTTCTTTGACTACGGCCCAGTGTTGGTGTTGCATCCGAGTTTTGGGTCTTATACTGTGTATTGCGAAGCGTCGCGTGTTGGTCTCAGCGCAGTGTTAATGCAAGATGGTAGGGTGATTGCCTATGCATATAGACAGTTGAAGGTACATGAGAACAACTATCATGTCCACGACCTTGAGTTAGCAGCTATTGTTCATTCCTTGAAGACTTGGCAGAACTATTTGTATGGTGTCCCTTGTGAGGTATATACCGACCACCGGAGTCTACTGCATCTGTTCAAACAGAAGGATCTTAACTTGCATCAGCGGATATGGTTAGAGTTGCTTAAGGACTATGATATCACCATTCTGTATCATCCCAGAAAGGCCAATGTGGTCGTCGATGCTTGAGTTGTAAGGCGGAGAGCTTGGGAAATTTAGCATATCTACCGGCAGCAGAGAGGCCATTAGCATTGGATATTCAGTCCTTGGCCAACCAGTTTGTTAGATTGGATGTTTCGGAGCTGAGTCGAGTTTTGTCATGTGTGGTTTCTTAGTCTTCTCTATCTGATCATATTAGAGAGTGTCGGTATGACGAACCCCATCTGCTTGTCCTCAAGGACACGGTTCAGCATTGTGATGCCAAGGAGGTCACTATTTTGGATGACAGTGTGTTACAAATACAGGGCAGGCTATGTGTGCCGAATGTAGATTGTTTGTGTGAGTTGATTCTTTAGGAGGCCCACAGTTCACGGTACTCCATTCATTCGGGTGCCGCTAAGATGTATCAGGACTTGAGGTAGCACTATTCATGGAGGAGGATGAAGAAAGACATAGTGGAGTATGTAGCTCGGTGCCTAAATTGTCAACAAGTGAAGTATGAACATCAGCGGCCAGGTGGATTATTTCAGAGGCTAGATATTATAGAGTGGAAATGGGAGCAGGTTACTACGGATTTTGTTGTTGGGCTCCCTCGGACTCAGAGGAAGTTTGATGTAGTATGGGTGATTATGGATAGGTTGACCAAGTCAGCTCATTTTATTCCAGTGGTGACTACTATTCTTCAGAGCAACTGGCTCAGGTCTATATTCTCTAGATCGTCAGACATTATGGCGTGCCGGTATCCATCATCTCTGACACGGGTACGTAGTTTACATCGCGGTTCTGGAGGGTCGTACAGCAAGAGTTAGGCACACGTGTTGAGTTGAGTATATAATTTCACCCTTAGACAAATGGACAGTGCGAGCCACTATTCAGATATTGGAGGATATGCTTCGTGCATGTGTGATGGAGTTTGGGGGTTCTTGGGATCAGTTCTTGCCTCTTACGGAGTTTTCCTACAATAACAGCTACCATTCAAGCATTCAAATGGATATGTATGAGGCCTTGTATGAGAAGCGGTGTCGGTCTTCGGTGGGTTGGTTTGAGCCGGGTGAGACTAGGCTATTGGTTACAGACCTGGATCTGGATGCTTTGAAAAATGTTAAATTGATTCAAGATCGGCTTCGCACAGCCCAATCTAGACAAAAGAGTTATACAGATAGGAAGGTTCACGACATTTCATTCATGGTTGGAGAGCGGGTTTTGCTCCAGGTTTCGCCCATGAAGGGTGTTATGAGGTTTGGAAAGAAGGGTAAGTTGAGCCATAGGTATATCGGACCTTTTGAGATTCTTGAGAGGATTGGAGAGATGGCCTACAAACTTGCACTACCACCTAGTCTAGCTGAAGTTCATCAAGTATTCCATGTTTCTATGCTCCCGAAGTATCACGACAATCTGTATCATGTGTTGGAATTCAGCTCAGTCCAGTTGGACAAGTATTTGTCTTATGTTGAGGAGCCGCTGGCCATTTTGAATAGGCAGGTTCAAAAGTTGAGGTCGAATAACATTTCTTCAGTCAAGGTTCAGTGGAGGGGTCAGACGATCGACGATGCGACTTGGGAGACCAAGCAGGATATGCATAGTTGTTATCCTCATCTTTTCACCACTTTGGGTATGTCTCTATACACGTTCGAGGATGAACGTTTGTTTTAAGAGGGGGGAATGTAACGATCCGGCCGGTAGTTTTGAGTATTGTAGCCCTAATCCCCTAATTATTGCCTCCTCTATGTTGTATTATGGTTTTGTGATTTGTCAGGGGTGTTTGGTTTTGGTTACGGGCGAGTTTCGGAGTGGAATGGGACATATAGTCCCTAGGTTGGAGCTATAAGTTGAAAGAGTTGACTGTAGTTTGACTTTTGTATAGACGACTCCGGAATGGGATTTTGATGATTTCAACAGCTCTATATGGTGATTTTAAACTTAGGAGCATATCCGGACGTTGATTTGGAGGTCCGTAGGTCATTTCGGTGTGAATTGGCGAAAGTTTGAAATTTGAAGGTTTAGAAGGTTGGAGAGTTCGACAGGGAGTTGACTTTATTGATATCGGGGTCGTATTCCGATTCCAGAAGTTGTAATATGCATGTCATGTCATTTATGACTTGTGTGCGATATTTGAAGTCAATCGGAGTCATTTTGATATGAATCGGCATTAGTTTTTGGAATCGATGTTGTTTGATCTGATTTTTGGCCTTGAGTAGGTCCGCAATGTATTTTGGAACTTGTTGGTATATTCAAACGGGTCTCGTGGTCCCTGGGTGTGATTCGAATTGAATTCGGAACAAATTTTGGCTTGATCATGTTGCTGAAGTCTCAGGCATGCTGGTGTCATCGCACCTGCGGAGGGATTGGCCGCAGGTGCGGACTCGCGGGTGCGGAAGGTGAAGTGCAGAAGCGAAAAGGAGAGCCGAGGGCTGGGCTCGCACGTGCGGACACCTGGACGCAGGTAGGGGTGTTCAAAACCGAATGGAAACCAAAAATCGAACCGAAACTGAAGCTTGATGGCTTATTGGTATCGGGTTAACGGTTTAACGGACGGGGAACGGATTAAAATTTTTTTATTAACAGCTTATCGGTTTGGGGGCGGATTATTCAATTTTCTTAACGGATAATCCGTTAACCTATATATATATATATATATATATATATGATTTATTTTTATTAATTATTATTAAACTCGTTTACTACTGCTCTCTAAACTTTAGAAGAAATATTCAATTATTTATTACCAGCGTGGGAGGTTTCACAATAAAAAATAGTAATACACGAATAAATAAAAAAGCAATATAAGCACGAACCAACAACTGCTTAATAATTTGAATGTTTTGCAGTATGGCGGCTAGCTTCTTGTTAGCATTGCTAGCAATGTTGACTACTATTATGGCTCAAAAAGAACTGATTGTCAACATCACCATAGTTCACAGCGCCGCTTCACAATACATTAAGCAACAGAGAGTAAAGAGAATCACATGCAGACTTCTATGAGTACTAAGTATTTGTTTGTTTATGAAATTTAAGTGGGGGCGCACCTGCAATGATTTTCTGCAGGTGCGACTACAAGGTCGTAGATGCGGAATCCCTGGGAAGAAAATGGGTCTTCGAGGGTTTGAGTTTCATAATCCATTTTGGACCTAGAGAGCTTGGTTTGTGGCGATTTTTCAAGAGTTTTTCAAGAAAATCATTAGGGTAAGAAATCCTATCTCGGTTTCGGTTAAATTACACGAATCTATTGTTAATTTCATCATTTAATTAGTGATTTGAGTTGAAAATTTGAGGGAAAATTGTGAAAACTTCTTAGGCTAAAATTTGGGGATTTAAAAGGTGATTTGAGGTCAGATTTGAGTAATTCTTATATGGTTGTACTCGTTATCGAATAGGTGTTCGAATTTTGTAAATTTTGGTCGGGTTCCGAAATGCGGGCCCAGGTTGACTTTTCATTTCTTTGCAAAGATCGTAATTTTATTGTTTGAAATGGTTTTCTATAGTCTATATTTATAGTATGAAGTTGTTTTGGCTAGATTCAAGTCGTTCAGAGTTGGATAATCAAGGGAAAGGTCTACTAGTGGATTGAGTTAGTGTGTTTCGAGGTAAGTGTCTTGTCTGTACCCCTTAGGATTGGTGTTGTTTGTGGTAACTGTGATGTGCTAAAGCCGTATACGCAAGGTGACGAGTGTGTGCACGGGCTAAGTGTGAAAATTTACCGATTTTAGTTATGTGGATTCCTTTCATGCCTTAATTGAGTTACCTTAACATGTTATAGCCAGCATTTCTAGTATATCTTCACATGCTCTACTTGTTTATTGCCCTACATGTTTAGTTGAAGCTGATGTTGTTTCCTCTATTACTTATTCATTATTTAACCTTGAACTCTTTACTTGAAGTTGTTATTCTTGAAATATCGGTATTGAGTTATAAAGGTCGTGATTCACATTGAGGCAAAGTGTTAAGTTGTGAAATACTATTCTGTTGAGTTATTCACTTCCGGTTGTTATTGTTGAGACTCTTGTGTACATTGTGGTTGAGTCATGGGCTCTTTATTGTGAAAACACTGTTATCTTTTTTCTTTGGCAAGTTGTGATATTGAGCACTTGAGGTGCGATTTGTGATACGTTGTGATATTGATACGCATGCAGTGGTATAAGATTTTGGGGTTGAAACGCATGTGGTGAGATAAGGTGGGCTTGATAGGAGAGGCTAGTAGGGGAACTACTAGAATCCACGCGGTGTGATAAGGTGGGCTAAAACGCGAGATGATATTTCGAAAAAATGATTTTCAAAACTAAATGCAAGGCTCCCACAGTGATAAAAGGAAAAATTGTGAATTATTTTTGTGATATGAGACTATGAGGCAGTACCTCGGTAGTGACTCTTGTTGGTTTTCTCTCTTGCTGCACTTGTCTTTGGTTGTTTTGTTTCCTTAGCATATCATTCCTTGTTTCTCCGTGTTGCATTATTTGCTTTATTTCCGTATAGCTAACCTTGATATGTCATTTGTTGTTTCAATTTCATCGCTATCATTACTACACTGCCATACACTGGTACAGTTTTTCTTATTTATTCTAGTAGAGCCTTGACCCGACCTAATCACTACTCTACCGTGGTTAGGCTTGGAACTTACTGGATACCGTTGTGGTGTACTCATGCTACGCCTTTTGCACATCTTATTGTGCAAATCCAAGTACCTCCTAGCAGCCCAGGTACTAGCGAGAGCTCAACTTCGAAATAGCAAGGTATACTTGTCGGCGTCTGCGGACCTCAGAGTCCCCCTCTATCTAGACTACTCTATTTTCCTTATACTTTTATACATATTGATGTATAGGATTATTCACTACTACTATTTAGAGCTTGTGACTTGTATTTGCGAGATTTTGGGAAATTGTATATACTGAGTTATAGAGTTTTTTATATTAAATTGTTGAGTATTTGAGAGTTATTTGTCATTTCAGTTATATTCCACATGTTTTTTAGTCTTACCTAGTCTTAGAGACTAGATTCCATCACGATATTCTACAGAGGAAAATTGAGATCGTGACCGATCACTGGTCTCCCACTTGAAGGGGGGTGTTACCGGAGCCTCCGCCGGAGCAATAATCTTATCAGAGGAGAAGGTGAACAAGCGGAGAAAACTAAGTCTTCTATGTGTGATCTAAAAACAGCATAGACTTGGGGTGTGTTTGGTATAACGGAAAATATTTTCCGTGGAAAAAGTTTTCCAAGAAAATGTTTTCTTGAAAAACAAGTAGTAATTTTATTCATTTTCCAGTGTTTTGTACGCAAATTAAGGAAATTGACTTCTCAAGAGTATTCATAAATAATTTGGATATAATAAACATGAACCCAGCGCTTGGAAGCCATGGGAGGGAGAGGCAGGTCAAAGAAAAATCAACAGAAGAATGTTGTGGATGAACAACGATCAACGGAGACGAGGAAAGCAGTATTACAACTATTTGTCTCACCTAAGGGAGTTAGAATTGAAGACCAAGCTAGAAATCACACTCCAAGGAACATGCAGAGTGAGACAAGCAAAGACGAAGTAGATCCATTGCGGATTAAGGACAAATTGAAGGCAATTGCAATTACACCTACAGCTACGCAAGCTATAGGAAGTGGATCTGGCACGGGAAGACTCAAGAGCAAGCCAGGAACAGTATTAGCAATGGAAAAGTACCATGCAGCTATGGTACTATTGAGAGTAGCAAAAATGGTAAACCAAAGGTTATCAATAAGGACCAGTCATAGGCAAATGTGGTAGCAGGGAATAAATTAGCCATGAAAGATATGAATTTACAATTTATGGCCCCAATTGTTCAGAATGGTGAGAAAATTGTAAAATTAGAGGCTGAGGATGTTGAGCAGGAAAATGAGAAATGGAGATCTGCGATTATTCTGTATGTGATAGGGGATTCACCTACTATTGGATCTATGGAGAGATTTCTAAGCTCGGTAGGTAAGTATTCAAGGAAGTCACAGATCTACTACCATAATAAGGGTTACTTTGTGGTAAGGTTTAGTAATCTGGAGGAAAGGGACCAAGTGATATACTCTGGACCTCATACAGTGAATACTAAACCTATAATCATGAAAGCATGGACTGAAGATTTCAATGTGCACGATGAGGTATTGAAGACTATCCCATTATGGGTGAGGTTTCCCAATTTGCCACTTAATTACTGGAGCATGAAAGCACTAAGAAAGATAGGAAGTGCTTTGGGGAACCCAGTGTATGCAGATGAATGTACTACTGGTGCAATGAGGATCTCGTATGCACGAATGCTAATTGAAATGGACATAACTAGGTCATTGCCTAGAAGTGTGAAATTGCATGATCCTAAGGGAAGGTTAATTCAACAGGAGGTTGCCTATGATTGGGAACCAACATACTGCTATAAATGTTTGAAATTTGACATGATTGTGCTGAGATCAAAAGGGCACAACCACAGAGAATGATCCAACAAAGGAAAGTAGCTAAAGGCAAACAGGTTTGGCTAAGAACTGACAGAATTGGAGCTAATGAAAAGAAGGAAACTGAACAAAAGGAAACAATTGAATCTGACCAGCTGGGAGAACCTGAAACAACAGAGAATGAAGTACAAAAGAGGGATGAAGGGTGGATCACAGTACTTGGGAAATCATCAGCAAGGGCAGCTAAGGCCAGGCAGAATGAAGAGTAGGAAACTGCAGGAAAGAAAGACTCCCAAAGCTTGAAGAACAACACAAATTTTGATGAACCAGGTACAAGAAAAATACAAATGAGTAGTCAAGGGGTGCAGGAGATGTATTATGAACCTTTCTTTGTACCAATATGAGTGTGATAACTTGGAATATTAGGGGGTTGAATAAAACATATAAGCAAAAGGAGGTAAGGAGTTTATAAGAGGTAATAATAAAGCTTTAATTGCATTGGTTGAACATAGAGTAAAGGAACACAAAACCAATGATATAATCAAAAAGATAGCACCAGGGTGGCAGTGGATATCCAATGTTAGTTCAAGCCATAAAAGTAGAATATGGGTACTATGGGATCCTAGAATTTATGATTTTGATCTAGAAGAAGTTGATGAGTAGTTGATACATGGTCAAATTAGAATCATATCAAAGGCATTCACATTTGGTTTCTCAGCAATATATGGATTACATACTATCAAAGATAGATTAAGTATGTGGAGGAAGTTGAGACAGATACATAGTTTACAACAGGGGCCATGGCTAGCAATGGGGGATTATAATGTTGTGCTTCAGGCACAGGACAGACAACATGGTACTGAGGTACAAGATATGGAAATAAGAGATTTTAAGGAATATATGCTTGATACAGGGATGCATGAATTACAGTATGTGGGAAGGGATTATACATGGACTAATAATCACACTTACAGTAAAATAGATAGGGGATTAGTAAATGTTGCTTGGATGATGACAATGCCTATTATAAAGTACAGGTCTTAGAGCCTTTAGTGTTTGATCATTCACCATTAAATATTGTGATAACACAAGTGTAGGGGAAGAAGAATAGACCATTCAGATTCTTCAATTGTATAGTTGATCATCATCAATTCATACAAAAAGTTGAGCAAGCTTGGGATGGAAGGAGTACTTGTGGTATGATGCAAGTAGCATGGAATAAGCTAAAAAGGGTTAAGGAGGCTATCAAAGAGATTAACACAAAGCACTACAAAGGAGTTGATGAGAGAATAAAAGGGATCAGGAAAGAGCTTCAACTAGAATATGAAGAAATGAGTTCCAACCTTCAGAAGCTAGAACTAATAGAGAAGGAAAAAGCATTGAAGGGTGATCTAGAAAAATGGATACTGATTGAGGAAAGCATATATAGGCAACGATCAAGAGTGAAATGGTTGAAGTTGGGGGATTCAAACTCAGCTTACTTATTTGCTCAAATGAAGAACAGAAATAATTTGAATGCAATACAGATGTTAACTAATGACATGGGGATCAGTTAATGTTGGAGGAAGATATAGAGGCTGAAATCATGGGGTATTACAAGAAGTTGTTGGGTTCAAGAGCAGATAATCTTCCAACTATTAATCCAAATGACATGAAGAGGGGGCAATATTGAATAGGGAGCAGCAAATGCAACTTATCAAACAAGTGTCCAAGGAAGAAATCTGGGAAGCAATGAAGGATATTAGTGATCTAAAAGCACCTGGATATGATGGGCTAAATGTTGTTTTCTTCAAGAAGTCTTGGCCAATCATTGGACAGGATGTGACAAAGGTTGTGTTGGAATTTTTTGACACATCACAAATGTTCAGACCTATCAACTGCACTGCCATTACCTTAATTCCTAAAGTCAAAAACCCTGCTAGTACTAAAGAATATAGGCCTATTTCATGTTGTACAGTCTTGTACAAAGTGATATCAAAGATTGTTACCAAGAGGCTACAAGGTGTTATGGACATACTGATTGATAGTACACAAGCAGCTTTTGTCCCGGGCAGAGTAATCACAGATAATATTATTCTGAGTCATGAGCTTGTGAAAGGATATGGGAGAAAAGGGGTATCACCAATATTTATGATGAAATTGGATATGCAAAAAATCCTACGATTCAATAGAATGGGAGTTTATGAAACAGATATTGCATGCATTAGCATTCCCAGAGCAGTTTGTAAGGTGGATCATGAACTGTATGGAAACGGTTACATATACAATCATGATTAATGGTGCATTAACTAAGCCATTTGATGCTAGGAAAGGACTAAGACAAGGGGACCCCCTCTCACCATTTATATTTGTGCTTGCAATGGAATACTTGACAAGGAAACTAAAGAAATTGGCTGAGATCCCAAACTTCAACTTCCACCCCAAGTGTGCTAAGATGCAAATATTGCAGCTTGGTTTTGCTGACGATCTTTTATTGTTTTGCAGGGGAGATACTGGATCAGTTAAGCTACTGTTCCAATGCTTTATGGAGTTCTCAAAAGCTTTTGGATTAATGATCAATAAAAACAAAAGCTCAATCTTCTTTGGAGGAGTTGCAGATGAAGAGCAGGAGGAAATCCTAGGTTTTCTAGGAATTCAGAGAGGTGTACTACCAGTTCGATACCTTGGTGCACCACTGAGCTCCAAAAGAATACCAATAGCTCAGTGTCAGCCACTTATTGATAAAATAGTGGAACTGAGCCACTTATTGATAAAATAGTGGTAAGAATTACTTCATGGACTGCAAAATTCTTATCCTATGCAGGAAGGATCCAACTCATAAAAAGTGTGTTGTTCTTCATTCAAACCTACTGGGCTCAAATATTTGTTCTACCTAAGAAGATCATAAAACTAATTGAGTCGATCTGCAGAAAGTTCCTATGGACTGGTGAAGGTACAGTGTCAAGAAAAGCCCTATTAGCATGGGAGAAAGTATGCCTCCCTAAGTCAGCAGGTGGATTTAATGTCATGAATATATCACTTTGGAACAAAGCTGCTATATGTAAGCAGTTTTTGAATTTATGTAAGGAGAAGAAATAGTTGTGGATACAGTGGGTACATAGTTACTACATTAGAGGAAGGAACATCTGGGAAATATAGTTAAAACAAGCTTTATGGATGGTAGGCAAAATCATGAAGGCACAGAAGACTCTGATGGAAGTAGGATTCAGTCAAGATGATACCACAAATATGAGCATATGTTCTATTAAACATATTTACCACAGGCTGCGAGGTACTTTTGAGAAAGTAAGTTGGAGGAAAGTAGTATGTCACAATGGTGGTTGCCCTAGATGGAACTTTGTACTAACTATGATAGCACATGGAAGATTATATACAAAAGATAGATTGCAAAAATAGGGAGTATCAGTTGATCAAGATTGTATCCTATGCAACAGTGAAAAGGAAACAATACAATATTTATTCTTTGAATGTCCATATGCTAATGTATTGTGGAGCAAATTGTTAGAATGGCAAGGCATCAAAAGATCAGTACAAGGATGGGATGGGGAGATAAAGTGGGCAGAGAAATGGGCCAAGAGAAGAAATGCAGCAGCTGAATTGTACAAAATGGTGTTGGTAGCTACAGTATACTATGTGTGGCAGGAAAGAAATGGTCGAATTTTTAAAAACAAGACAAGAGGATGGGAGGCAGTTTATAAGCTGATAATCCAAGAGATGCACTGTCGTAGCAACAAGAAAGTAGAGAAAATTATGCATAGCTTACATTGGTATCCAATGTAATAGATATAGATATTAAAAATGTGGTATGGGGGGACATTTAGTATGATAGGCAACTATGTAAGGGTTTGATTTACTTGTAAATATTTTCCCTGGTAAATGAAAGATTTAATTACAAAAAAAAAACATGAATTCATAAACTTTCGAACCAACAACCTTTCGAATCCACAAATTTCATAAATTTGCGAACTGCTAAACTTTCGAAACCGCGAAATTTCGAACCTGCAAAATTTCAAACACATAAACCTCCGAACTCATAACTTTGAACTTGTAAAATTTTGAACCTTTAAACCAAAAAATAAAAAAACTAAAACTCAAAAATATATTAAAAAAATATTTTTTTTCGGGGGAGGGAGGCAGAAAAAGAAAAAAAAATTGAAATTTGAAATTACAAAAAAAAGTAAAAAAAAAAAAAAAAGACTTTTTGTGCGGATTGGGGGGGGCAGTGAAGGTGAGGGTGGGTGGGTGGTGCAGAAAAACGGAAAAAAAAAATTAAGGTAAAAAAATAATTTTTTCGCGGGGATGGGATGGACGGGTAGTAGGATGGGTGGTAACGGAAAAACTGAAATTTGGAAGAAAAAAAAAAGTCTTTTTTAAGAAAGGGGTTGGGGTGGGTTGTTGAGAGTGGGGAAGGTTGAGAAGGAGTTTTAAAAAATATTTTTCCTTCTCTTCATAAAGAAAATATTTTATTCCAATTAGAGGAAAATGAATTCATAAAGAAAATATTTTCTAAAACATTTAAGTCAACCAAACATGAAAAATTTGAAAAAAAAAATTCCGAAAAATATTTTCCTTCCCGTTTGATTGAACACGCTGCTAATCAAATTTTACCCCTTATTATAGTGTGTGCTTCTGGGGGGGCGCGCATGCAGGAAAGAAGTTTGAGCTTGATGCAAATGGCTAAAATCCTTAAAAGAAGTCTATGGGATCATATGGATGCTTTTCCCTATTTTGACTCTTAGTATTCCAAAACACACAATTGGTCCAAAGACAAATTAAATACAGACATATGTTAGATCGCATATTTTTTGGACTCTCACAGGGTTTTGGGCTTACTGTTGTTTTCCTCTAACGAGCCCAACAATGCTCCACCAGATTAGTTGATCAATTTTTTTGTTATTATCTCAGAGAATATTAGAAGCTTCTAGGTAACGTGTAGTTATACATATTTGGTTAAGATTATCAGAGTTAATTAGGAGATTTTTTATTTCATTTAGCATTTTCTTTATTCATTGAAATACTTGTATAAATAAGAGCTTGCAGATATACAGAAAACACAATGAAAGAAAATAGATCCTATCTAGAGTCTCTCCTTTTTCGGTCAAATACTTGGACGGCACAAAATCATGTTGATCTTTTATGAGCAGTAAATACTTAGGTGAAGACTCGTTAAATTAATTCCCACCATAATCAAGTAGGTAACTTTAAAGCATATTAAGGTAAGTATAAATCAATTTTTACCTTTTTAACAAACGTTGAAGAAGGCAATGATACCTCAATTTTTTAGGATTATGATATAAAATAAATTTTCTGTCTGCAGCCTTCTATAATCACATTAGATTCTTTTCCTTTTTGATCATCGTAGGAAATTCTTAAAAATAACATATTTAGGGAAAGAGTTTAACTAATATCCACCATTGTCGAGTAGGTAACTTTAAAGCATATTAAGGTAAGTTTCAATTATTTCTACTATTTTAATATACAAAATATAAATAAGGAAAATAGTTGAAGAAGGCAACTTGAACTCAACCCGAATTCTTTTAGAATTATGATTTATGACATAGGGTGTTTTTGGTATAATGGAAAATATTTTCGACTTGAAAAATAAGTAGTAATCTTATTCATTTTTCGTTGTTTGGTACGCAAATAACTTCTCAAGAGCATTCATAAATAATTTAGATACAATAAATATGAAGCCATAAACTTTCAAATCAACAACCTTCTGAACCCACAAATTTCATAAACTTCTGAACCGCTAAACTTTCGAAACCACGAAATTTCGAAACCGTAAACTTTATAAATTCTAAATTCGTAAACTTCCAAACACATAAACCTCCGAACTCATAACTTTGGAACTTATAAAATTTCGAACCTGTAAACCGAAAGATGAAAAAATTAAAACTGAAAATATATAAAAAAATTATATGTTTTGTTCCGAACGGGGGAGGGGAGTGCAGAAAAACAAAAAAACAGAAATTTGAAATTATAAAAAAAAAAGGTAAAAAAAATTATTTTTTGTGGAGGGGAAGGGGAGCAGTGGGATGGGGGGTGGGGGTGGGGGTGGATACTGCAAAAAAACGAAAAAACAGAAAATAGAAAAAAAAAAATTAGNGCTTTTCTTGATAAAGAAAACATTTTCCTCCAATGGAAGGAAATGAATTCATAAGAAAAATATTTTCCAAAACATTTAAGCCAACCAAACATGGGAAAATTGAAAAACATTTTCCGAAAAATATTTTCCTTCATACCAAACATACCCATAGAGTAAAAAAAAAATTCCTTTTTGATCAACATATGAAATTCTCAAAAATAATTTATATGATTCCTGGAATCGGTTTTAATACTACAGCGCTTTCCTTGCAACTATTTAGGTACTCTTCCCTGGATATTCTCTTCTTTCTTGTGTACTAGTATTCTCTTACTTCCCATAATCTCTTACGTCCCCAGCCAATTTATTCATTAATTTTGCAATGGAGCATCCACGTTTCTACTCTCTTGTTGAGGGTAAACTCTGCCCTATCTGCTATCAACCCTTCCACATACACAACAGAAAGTCCAAGTCGGGAAACCCAACGAATTGTCTTTCCCAGAAATTACTGACCTGAAGTGCTTTACATGCAAACGTCCCTTAGAGGATGAAACCGGCTTTATTTATGTATCCGCCTTCAACTTGTTTAGAACCACTAAATCCGTGGTTGCCATTGGCACCTGTTATCCCTCTAGGGCACAACAACGAGATGCTTCTGAATTACCGTTCTGGTTGCTGTGAGTATCTACACTATCGCCGCGAGTGGTTTATTATTGCTGAGCATTGCGGACATTCAATGCATACAAGGTGTTATTTGGAGATTTGTCTTGGATTAATACGCCTGAACATAATCCTACTTGTCACGTTTTGATTGAAAGTGTTTCTTCTGGTATAGTACAAAAATTTCCTGATGTTCGTCCTGCTCGATCGGAGGGTTTGTGAATTGTGAATTAGCAGTATTTCTGTTTTGTTCTGGTGTTTGTCTAAGTCCTAGATTATTTGGGTGTTCAGTTAGTCTTTAAATTATTGTTTGTTTAAGGGAAAAAGTCCAAAATTGCCCCTTTACTATAGTATATTGTTTACTTTTGACATTCATTATACTTTTCGTCCAAATCTATCCCTACCGTTAATAAAGTTTGCATAATTGCTCCTAACTCCAACGATCTACATCGTAACAGCTGACCCCTCAATTTTCTTCATGTCAGCTGCCAAGTCAGCAGGTCCCACCCAACCCCTCTAATATCCTGCATTTGAATTAAGGGTCAAAAGTAATCTGCAACATAACTAAGCTATTTTCCAGCAGGTCAACTTACACAAACGAGATCACACAAATCAAATCCAGATCCATCAAAATAAAAAGCAGAATCTAAAATAAAAAGCAAATATCTCTGGGTTTTTTCAAATATAAACGCTATACATTCAACATACTTGTATTACTCTACCAACCGACCTGCCGGAATTCCGTGTTGCCGCCGTGTAAGGATTTGGAAGCAGAAGGCAGCGATGGAGGTAATAGTTTGATGTATTAATTTCAAACTAATTGGATCGCCTTAAGAGTCATATGGAGTCCAAAACTGGTAGTGTGTGGCACCTGCTGAAATTACAATTGAAGGAGCTGTAAGAGAGCTCGAAAACATAAGACGGGTATTCTCATTTGCTGAAGTTTGAGCCAAGTGTTTTTGAATTTGTTAGGAATATTCATGTGGAGAAGTTGTGGACGATCTGAGTCTGTTTGGTTGAAAATTTTGTTTGGAACGAAATATTTGAAGCAAAGATGAAGAAGCATTGAGGAAGAAGAAGAAGCAACTTTTTTGGGGATTTCTTTAATTTGCTGATTTAGTAAATAAGTGTAATAAATAAAATATATTTTAAATAGTGTCATGGACTCTGACTTGGCAGCTTACATGGAGAAAATTGAGGGGGTCAGTTGCCACAATGTAGATATGTTATGGCGAGGGGTAATTATACAAACTTTATTAACAATAGGGATAGATTTGGACGAAAAGTATAACGGGTGAGAGAAGTAAACAATATACATCAACTTTGGACCTTTTCCCTTGTTTAAGTGCCTCTTAAGTTTTTTTCTTCACCTGCCTTAAGTTATTTGGGTGAGAGAGGGCATATTATTCAACTCTTTGAATAAGTTCTTTCAATTGTTGAGCACAAATTCATTCCTTCTGTAATGTGACTTCCTTCTCGCGTGCACATATATCTATATATATATATAGTCAAACTTCTCTATAATATCTCTATATAACAATCATTCACTACAATAGTCAAGTTTATTCCGGAATTAGTGTTTTTTGTTATGTTAAACTATATCTCACTATAACAGCACTTCGTTATAGCCTTAAAAAAATATCAGAATGAACGGGGTTGTTATAGAGGTTTGACTATCTAAAATTAGTTTAAATATGTCATTTTTCTCCAATGTTTTATATATATATATATATATATAGTCAGACTTCTCTATAATATCCCTATATAACAATCATGCACTATAATAGCCAAGTTTTTTCCGGAATTAGTTTTTTTTGTTATGTTAAAATATGTCCCACTATAACAGCACTTCGTTATAGCATTAAAAAAATATCGGAATGAACGGGGTTGTTATAGAGGTTTGACTATCTAAAATTAGTTTAAATATGTCATTTTTCTCCAATGTTACGATTGACCCAAATGATGAGTTTAGGACGCACGCCTTTTCCATTTAAGATTGACGCTAATACAGTCAGACCTCTCTCTATAACAACATTCGCCTTTTCCATTTAAGATTGACGCTAATACAGTCAGACCTCTCTCTATAACAACATTCCTATTTAACAACTATTCATTATAAAAGTCAATTTTATTCCGAAATCGATTTTTATGTTATGTTATAATATATGTCCTGTATAACAGCACTTCATTATAATTTATAGCGTCCAAAAAATATCGGAATGAACGCGACTGTTATAGAGAGGTTCAACTGTAGTTCCAGGAAATTAAATGCAATAATATAAAGGTAATATGGGTGTTATATAATTTTGTGGACTACTAGTGGGACATCCGCGGATAAAAGGTTGACCATAAATCTACGACCTTCTGATGAGAGTTAAAGCTTAAAGCTTTAAGATTAAATCTTACAGCAAAGTAATGCTCATGAGTAGTTTGAAACACACACACACACACAAAGTGACACCGACTGACACAGCATTGCAATTGAACATCAAACTCGTCAACTCAACCACCTTGTTACTGTTCTCTGAAACATTCTAAAAGGAATACCAACTTCGATAGCACAAAATCCTGTTGATCTTTTCAATTATATGCGACTAGTAAGTGTATTCAAGTCAGTGAATATAACTTCAAAATTATCAACTTTTACCTCACGAAGACAGCAAAATTACTATCTAAGAGAAGAAGGGCATCCGTTACGAAAACCAAGTCTATTAAGTTCCTCCAAGAGCATAAAAGGAGGTCGACTATGAGACGTACCTTGGGAACAACTCTATTTACATAAGACAACCCACATAATGAGCTCGAGGATATTTCTCTTTCAATTTTGGCCATTGGACAAATAACTGATCCACCATGTATAGCTTGTAAAGAAGCAAACCACTCAAAGAAAGTTTCCTGACTCTTGCAATGCTCTCCACATAGAAAACAGATGACCACCTTATTCCCAAGACCTGAAGATATAAAGTTTCATTAGCATCTTAAATTGTCAGCTAAGTAAAACAAAAATGCAAGTAGCTTTACCGAATCCTACTGTAATGGAAATGATTGATTCACCCCTCACTGAGCTATCAAGGTCAATGATTCAAGCTGACTGAGAGATATCTATAATCCATTGTTCAGTTTATTAACTGTTTTCTCTCCCTTTTCATCTATTTGTTCTTGTTTATTTTTCTCTATTTATTATTTTTTTAATAGAGGAAGGGCCAATGGTGGTTGGAGTATGATAGGATTACAAAATAAGCTCGAAATTTGGTAAATAGAGTTCCCAATAACACCTACCATGGTGCCCTAAAAGAGAACATAGAAATGGTCCAACGACTAATATATATTTAATGTTCTTTCCACGAATAAAAGTTAAGTGGATTCATGCTGAAACCAAGCTCTTATGAGCCTGATATCCCAAATCAGGAATATAACAGATATTATCCATGTGCAACCTCAAACCTAATGGGATCAAGCAGTTTAACAAGCAATTTTTCATACTGAAGCAAATCGAAATAAATAAAAAAAACAGAAATATCACTCTCTAACATACGAACCTTAAAAAAGAAGGCAATTACACATAGTGGAACACATGTTCCTGGGCCATTGCACAAGATCTGGGATATCAAAAAATATATAAATCAGTTAAGCAGGATCTTAAAAGGAAAAAAGAATCTGGACATGCAGAAAGGTTGCGTCAGGAGAGGGGGTTTCCGAGAAAGTAATATGAACTAAGTTTGTCCGGTACCACTTCGGGTCTGATCTTGATCATCAACCACAACGCATGTGCCATAGCAATCAATGTCGTCCCAATAGAGGTAATATATGATTGACCAACTTCTCGACTCCGATATATCTGCATGAATTCAGCTCTTCCTACTGCATCTCCTCCTGCCTAGAATAAGAGGTGAACCTGTTAATATACATGATATCAAGGATCAATCAAAGCAATCAACTATGCCTCAATCCAAAGCTAGTTGGGATCGGCTAGATGAATTCTCTGTACCCATTTTGCTCTATTAAGTCTCAACATTCAGAGATTTACAGAGTTCACAATCTCTACGCGGACCGACAACCTACCGCAACCCTATACCTTTATCTAAAATATAGCATCAGAAAATTTAGAGGGGAAGAAGGATAGAGTAGTCGGCCTACTAGGTTGCATATGTTGTGGTAGAAAGTAAGGTACTACTATAAGGAAACTAACTTTTCCCTTAACCTGGAATTGATGATTCCAAAGTACATAAAAAAGTAAGATCATTGATGAACTCTAAGGACAAAAGCCTATGCCATAGAGCAAAGCTGGGCAGACACATGATAGCTAAATGTTTTCAGCATAAAAAGGGAACAAATTGACAAATATGCAGATGTTTCTCTTTTTTAGTCTCAAAATTATTGAGACAATAAGTGAAAAAAATTTCCTATAGATGAACCAGACAAAAGTGAAAGAATTTGACAACTACTCTACCTTTGGAAAAGACATGTCTTTTATATCTAACATTTTCCATTAACACGCTACTTTCAAGTTTCAATAACCACTTTCAGTAATGAATAAACTCATTCTTGTATTAGATATGTGCTGATAGTACTAACAAAAATTCAAGAATGAATGCAGCTTTTTCAAAATACAACAATTTATACACAACTATTCATATGCTTGTTTACTCTTTGACGCACTATAAAGAAAAGGTTTTAGCTAACAAGCCCCAAGTGTTCTTCTTCTCGGATATCAGTCAACAAAGTGTTATTTTCTATACCAACAAGATGTTGCAAGTCTACAAAAATTGAGAGAAACATCATGATGCTCGGACCCTCTTCAAGTTTTCCAACCGATCCTATTGAAATTATTATTAAGAAAGTTACGGTGACAAATAGACCAAGAAGGTCGCTAAGCAATATTTCTTCTGTGTAAGTCTTACTTAGTGTTGTTCATTTTTGCAATATAAGAAGTTATTTTTAATATATTTTTTTTGATAATCTTGGTGTCGGGGCCAGCTTGCGGGCACCTCGACTAATTACAGGGGATACCTGTCACCTCCCACCAACAACAGGTAACTCTGTTCACTAACGCTAAAACAATTATTCTTAATTGTTTTTGGTCATCCATATACAAGATGACAGTAGTGAATTCCAACAAATGATAGTAATGAATTGCTAGAAATGATAGTAATGAATTGCTAGAAATGATAGCTACGAATTCCTAGCCATCATTACCAAGAATTCCAAGGAATGATAGCTAGGGATTCTTAGGGATGATAGCTAAGGATACCTAGTAATGATAGCCACAGATTCCTAGGAGTGATAGCCATGGATTCCTAAGAATGATAGCTACGAATTACTAGGAATGACAATAACAATTCATAGAAATCATAGCTATGAATTTCTCGAGACGATAGTTGCGAGTTTCTAGAAATGATAGCTACAGATTCCAAGAAATGGTCGCTATCAACCCTACAAATGATAGCTAGCTATGAATTCCTAGAAATGATAGCTAGCTAGGAATTCCGAGAAATGATAGCTAGAATTGATAGAAATGATAGCTAGCTATGAATTCCTAAAAATGAAGCTAGGTATGAAATTATAAGGACAGCTAGCAAGGAATTCCTAAAAATGAAGCTAGGTATGAAATTATAAGGACAGCTAGCAAGGAATTCCTACCTATCCGTGGATACGATAGCTTGAACCGTAAGGATCCTCTCTGCTTCTCATCTTGATGGAAATTCGAAGAGGAATTAAGGTCAGTTCATCTAAAAAGTCTGGACTTTGGCAGAGACCTTCCATTTACTTTGAAACACATTTTCGAATTTTCAAGGTCGTAGGCACCTCTTGGTAGCTTCCAATGAATCTCCTGACCCCACAACTGCTAACGAAATCCAATTTTGTCTGAAGAATAGTGCCACCAGTTCTGATTGCAGTTTTTCTTCATCTTTCATTGTTGATAAAATAAATTCAGGCCGTACCAGATAAATCCCGGTAACCTCTACAGACTTAGTGATTGTGTTTTTTCCTATGAGAAAATCCTTTTTCAACAAATCTCAAAATCCTGTTGGCAATGTGCTCCCATCGAGCATTTGTAAATATCTCTGGCCATATTAGAACAATTCTCATGTTTCTTTGTATGGCTACTATACTCACATATCCCCCATACTAATTGATCTTTTGGATATAGTAGTCTACGCCAGTTTTTGTGAGCTTTCGTTTCCTGTAGCTGTTGCCTTCAGCTTCCGATGCTGTGTTTAGTTGCAGACAGATTCATCCAAGAAGCTTCTGAATTTGTGGGGTTTTTCTGTAATATCTTAAGATTTGTTCCCAGCTACAAAGTAAATCTTACTTCCCGTGACGGTTATGTTAAAGTAAAGAGAAGGAGCTTATCTCTGTAGACTCAATTATACCTTAACATCTTGCAGACTCAAACAAACAAAGACATCAGTGATTTCATTTAATAACTTTTAAGATAGCTTAAATAGCATGTATGGAGCTCATGAATTTTCGAAACCATGCAAGTACTGACCATTTTGAGGATGTCGAATGTACATTAAGCAGTCATTATTTCCTAATTCAGACCATAGGCAACAATGTTTCTAGCCTATATCTGTTACCAAGCTAAAATTCAGTAACTGGAGATACTCGAACTCGTTAAAGTGAGCAAATTAATGCCTTTCAAACTACTTCTCTAAGGAAATGTCACCTAGTCATATGCACTCTAATGCAAAAACCTTTTTCATTCCTCAGTCAGAGAAACAAGCAAACATTTTGTAATGCTGTTATGATGGTACCATTCAATTTAACTCAGCAAAACAACACAAACAGAATATAACGACCAATTGAATTAAACCATTGTAACATACCTTATCAACCAAGGAATCCTCATACACACGTGCCTTTTGGAGACTCATATTATCTGTAGCAGCAGCAATATAAAACCTTGGCTTAAACCTATCCATTTGAAGCACATTTAACAAATTTAGCATTTCTGCTGTGTGACCACCTATATTACAATCAAACTTTCAGAAACTTACAACAATGAGATGAACAAAAGATAACAAAACCGAAAAGATTATTAAAAATCAGACCTGAACCCAAAACAATAAGAGTACTGAGAGGCTGTGGTGATTTTGGATTGAACGGTTTGCTTCTCCGATATACAATATAGACAATTCGAATCATAATTATTGTGACCACACCAATAGTTAAAAGAAGTACAGCATCTAACGGTGACATGGCAGAGAGGCAATAGCTCCCCTTCTCCATTTCCAAACCTCAAACTCTGCAAAACAAAAAACATTTTTTTTCATTTCACTATGCTTAAAGAAAAAATCAAATATCAATTCATCAATATGAACACTAATGAGTAGATATAGAATTAAACTTATACCTCAATCTTTGATCTTTTTAATAGAAGAGTGATTTGTGATTTTTGAAGAACAAAAAAAGAATCGGGTTTTTGGATTCAATGGCAGAATGAGGAGAAAAAGCCCAAGGGCAGGTGAATTTAGGGATTTAGCAGGCTTTTGGACATAAGAATTGTAAGGTGAATATTTTTTTTTTTTTTAAAGAAAATGGTATTTGAAATTTAGAGTTGCGTTTAGACATAAATTTTTGGTTTTTTTTGAAGTTTTGTGAGTGATTTGAGTAAAATTTTGAAAAATACTTTTTTGCAGTTTTTTAAATTTTCAAAAGTTTCCAAAAATACTATCTTCAAGTTAAAATTAAAAATCTTAGGAACAAATACTGATTTCGAAAAAAAAATATTATTTTGAAAAAATCTTCCATCAAATTTTATGTCCAAGAGGGCCCTTAGTCGCTATCGAAAGGTGGTGCTCATTTAACTAAATTTAAAATATTTGAAAGGAAACAATAACAAGCAATTCAAAACAAATAAATAAATAAATAAATATAATATTCATGTTAGAACTGTCAGAAAGTTATTACTTACTACTAATTGATAGTAGGATGGTATATATTTTTTTTAAATAATTTGTGATCATTTTCTACTTAAAAGTTTTGAAAGTAATATGTTTCAAAAATATTAATATTGCTTTTTAATCAAAATGGGGATCAATATTTTCTTAAAAAGTTAATTTCTTCCTTAATTAATTTCTTCATATAATTAAATACATAAAAAGTTTCTATTTGTAGTTTCAACTTGTCTTTCAAATCCAAACGCTTAATTAAGTTTTTCAAACATAAGGTGTGTATCTACTACGAAGTCATATTATAGTTGTGTTTAATGTAATTTAACCTTATTCTAAATTTTAAATATAATATTCATGACCACTAGGGTCGCCACAAAAAGTTTTACGCTGCCACTAGACTTACTATTCATGTCGCCACCAAAAACTTTTCATGCTATTTCTTTCGCATGGAGAAAATTTAATCTTTAATTTATAACTTCATTCTCATTTATAAGTAGTGACTCCTTGCGTAGTGTCATATAAAAGCTATTTTTCGTGTCGATTATTTTGATTGCACTAAACACCTACTTATATCGTGGCAATTTGTGAAGTCCTAATAAAAATATTATGTTTTTGTTTCAACTACATGAATCTCTATTAAAAATATCTTTTTTTTTATATCATCGGAAAATAAAAATATGTTTCATTGTATAACATAGACTAAGCCCTTTGTCTTTCTCCCAATATTCTTCATTCGACCTTTGTACCCGTCTCTACGACGACAAAAAAAAATTATATAGTAGTCATGGTTGATTTGAGGATTTTACGCGGTGGAGCAAACTCTTTTATCGTGTTGAATTTTCTCTGGCAGATCCCCCTTCCCCTTCCCCCCCTCCCTCCCCTCCCTCCTCTGTATCCATCGTACTGAATATGAGATGAATAATTTGTTGGAAAATATTGGATGATTATGGAGAATAAAAGATTTAGTTGGAGGCGTGTCAAAGACACTGTCCTTAAGGATATTTCGCCCACACCGAAATAAATAATTTTAGGCGTATCCCCCAAGATTCAACAAACTCTTCTAGTATAACTAGGAACAGAAACAACAAAGATTTATAAAGGAAAAACCCAACACAAAGAAAAAGAAGAAAAGTTTTAACTTTTTTTTTTCACCCTC
This sequence comes from Nicotiana paniculata, assembly GCA_005239505.1. NCBI lineage: Eukaryota > Viridiplantae > Streptophyta > Magnoliopsida > Solanales > Solanaceae > Nicotiana > Nicotiana paniculata. The sequence continues at coordinate 48,705 of ML317346.1, forward strand.
ATTAGAAGATGAAAACACAAATATATATAGTCCAAAACAAATGAACCATTTGATTGAAAACGTCCAAGCCATAATGACTTTTCCAAAATAAAATGTTTGTTACAATGAAACAGACATACGTTTTCATTTTGAATTGAAAACATTTACGTTAATTAATACAATTAAGAATACATACGTTTTCATTTTGATTTTGAAACGTAATACAATCAAGAATTCCACAGTCAGTTAACGTCAAAAATGAAAAGTTTTCCTAACAAAACATTAAAGCAATTTAAGGCTATACAATGACAACTTCAAGCCTTACAAATATAAGTAGTCAAATTTAATTTTATTATTTTCAAAAATTGAATTAAATATAAATAATCTGTTACAAATAGTTGGTGTAATAAAGACCCATTATATTTTAAAAATGTACCTAAACATGATTTTGAACATTTTTTTTGAGATATTAAAATTATTATTAATTATTAACAAACCCCCACATAGCTCAAAAAGAATATTATAATGAAATAAAAAAAATTAGCTGGGTTTTCACAAATGAGCATAATGCGTCGAATCCGGTGTCTCTTGGACTATGAACCAGATCTAGATAAAATAAGATTTTGTCACGACCCAATTCCGGAGTCGTGATGGCGCCTGTCGTGGAACCAGGCAAGCCTCCCTTTTTAACTAAGTTAAATTCCATTTCCAGTAAAAATGTGAGTTTTAAACAAATTTATTAATAAAACTAAGAATCTGAAATTTAAAAACAATATTTGAAAACTAAATTTAAACCTCCAATCCCCGGATCTGGTGTCACTCAGTCACGAGCTACTAAAACATAAGCAAAGAAAAGGAGAAATTGACAACATTGTCTCAACATAAATGCAATAGGTGGAATAAAGAAAGAGAAGGCGAGGTCGCGATCGCCAGCTGCTACCTCGACAACTCCACTAGAAACTCTGACCGCAGCTCAAAATCCGTTATCGGGTCCCGATATACCTGGATCTGCACACAAGGTGCAGGGGGTAACGTGAGTACACCAACTCAGAAGTAACGAACCCAAACTATGGGCTAAGAGGTAGTGACGGACAAAACCTCATTTTCGTTACAATAAATATAATAAACAGAATTTAGACATGCTAACAGTTTATCAGGATGAGAAAATATGCCAAGTATGCCAGAATACTCTACTTGCCATCATAAAATATATGCTATGAAACCAGTATGGATATGCACATAGTGCTCACAGCTCTCCCACAGAAGGCCACTCAGTACTATATATGGCTCTCAGACCCAGGGAAGTTCCATCCCGGAATATGCATAAACACCTATGGCCGTGGTCACTATGTACTGAGGAAAAAGGTCAATCCAGCCCCCACGGAGAAGATCCATCTCCGGAATATAACACTCGGACAATTTCCATATCCAGGGAAGATCCATCCCTCTCATAACCTCAGCTTCGGACAAGATCCATGCCCAGGGAAGATCCATCCCTCATCACTTCGTACAAGATCCATGCCCAGGGAAGATTCATCCCTCAATATCTCTGCGCTCACTGGGGATGTAAAGACTCCGGAGGGGCCCTAGTGGCCCAAGCGCCATATCAAGCCAACGAAGGCATAATTTAAATATCACTGCATTGTGCAGTCCATTCTCATAACTGTCTCAATAACAGGCTCTAGGCCTCACTCAGTCATTACTCTTCAGTCTCACTCACATGGATCAC
>ML317347.1:0-20808 GCA_005239505.1 Nicotiana paniculata
GTATTTCTAAAAGTAACTCAGCTTCTTCCTAACTTCTCTAAAAAAATTAAAATACCCGGTTCATATTTCACCCTTGGAAAAGAACCGGAGCCTAAAGAAAAACCAAGGGATACTACGTACCTATCCTAAAAAAAAAATGAAAAATCTTCTTGGTATTTTCAAATCGGACTTTATTCCTCAAGAAAATTGTCCAACATATCCATCGTTGGAAAAAGTCCATATTTTTTCTTTTCAGAAAGAAGTTTCCCCACTCCTCTAGGGCGACCTCTACTTGCACTACTAGAAATTGGAGCTATGGCAACACTTTTTATTGCTACGAATCCGTAACCGTTGCTATAGGTAGTCTATTGTTACATTTTGAACCGTTACAAATAATTATTGGAACTATAGAGACACTTAGCAACAAAACCATTAAAATAGTCTTAAACCTATTCGATAGAGGTATATATGGCAACATTTTGTGTAACTATAACAATAAATCAATCTATGGTAAAAATTATATCTATTGTTACAGTCATTAGTTCCCTCCTCATTTTTCACCCAATTTTCTATACCCGCTAAAATGAAAGGGGCCACCATCTAATTTTTAATTTTTAGTTTTTATACCTAATAAAATACTATGAAATACGTAAACCCCTAAAAGTTAAGGTACAATCAGCTCACTATTGGTGGAAATTACAAGGATATAGCATACGATCTCCTCCGATCCAGTCATCTTCACCACCAAAATAGCTCCTTTCTTCCAGCAAAAACTACCCCAAATCACCTTGAAATCAGTCAAAAAACAACCCCAAATACCCCAGCGAAAATCAGTCAAAAAGACCTCAAAACAATCACCTCTACAGTAATTCGTTTTCCATTATTTGTTTATGTTTATTTACTGGAAAAGGCCTCCAACTTCAATTCGGTCGTCTTCTTTGGCGAGTTGAGGCTGCACTCCGGCTGCTGCTCTTCTTAATCTCCTTCTCCGGCGAACTCGGCTGAGAAATCGAGTGGTAAGCACCTTTCTTCTCTCCCTGTATTGTCTTCTATGCGTATCTCTTCTGTCCAAAACCCTAATATCTTTTTTATTCAATTATTTTTGTAAATTACAAACTGGAAATAGATATTATACTTTTTATCTACTCTCGATGCATAAATAATAGCCACAAAATATGCTTTGTACAATGCTTTGTATTTTTGCTAGTTAAATAGTGAATATGGCCATAAAAGATTGAATCTTTATCAGTAATTCGTGTGTTTTCATCAGTTTTAGAGGTTCGTACTATTAAAGTAGGGCCTATGATTTTTTGATGTTCTTACTCACCTATTATTATCCTTAGTTACTTACATCCACGCCCTTGTGCTCGTAAGGTTGCTTCTGAAGTCAAATTTTAGTTGTCTCCCTAGTGGCACCCTCTTTTATTTCTGCAACACTTATACGGTACCTTTAACTACCCAACCTTCTATCTATACATTACTCAAGGATCACGATGACATCATATCTGTGAGACTAAATTCCCTATGTTGGGTTTCACTATGTTTATCTTGCACGATCTGTTGATTTATCTATGACCACTTTTTTAGCTATAACTAGGCTCTTCATGAATCAACTACATACTAATATTTGGTCCATTCTCATATTTATATTATGCGTAACCTCTTTTGTGTTATTTCCTTTGTCTTAACTTACCTCTCGTACGGGATCCTTATGTATCAAGTGTTCATTTCCACTTATTTATTAATATCATCTAGTGCAAAACCCTTATTGATTCTCCTCGGCGTCATGCTTGCATAATGTGCATGAGTCATATTATATTTTTAGGATCTGAATAAATGCAATCTCATTCCTTTTACCTTTTACCGCATTCTTCCTTTACCATTCGATAGTTGCATCTTCATCTTTGGCATTTTTTTAACATCTTCACTGACACATTACTCGTCTGGCGGTAACCCTTCTACACCAAGGATAATTGAATTTCTTACGCACAAGGGTGACACCTGGTGTAACTGGCACATTTAGTCCCGAAATCTCAACTCTGCTCATAGTGCTTGCTTCAGGGAAGCATCTTCTTGAATAACCTTTAAAGGTTATTCTTCTATTGTTCATTCTAATATTGTCGAAACACGATCTCTGAAACGATGCCGACTATTACCAATTCCTTCGATCCCTAATTCATGTTCTATTATTTTTTTACTATCCCATACTAATTTATATTACTCGGGGGTATAACCTTTCCTTCTGGTAATCACGATGGACTCAACAATTGATTTCTGAAAATGAGGATATGGCTTTAGGGCTTATACTTTTATTGTCTCAAGGCATATCTCCTCTTGTCTTTTCCTTCACTTGACTATAGACTCTGTCGTCCTATCATATTTTGATTTACCGTTATCATCCATTTATTACATATTGCTCATAATGTTTCATTAATTCTCTTCTTATTCTCTGCTAATATTTCTGTCTGTCACCTTATTCTGAAGACTTCAATAAAATGTTCCTTAACTTTTAGCTCCCCCTGCTGCATCTCACTGGTTCTTTGGGATGCCTAACATTCTCTCTCTTTTTTTTACTAGGGGCAGAAGTCATACTAAGGTAAATATTTAACCCTTCTAAGATTCCACTGCCTATCTTCTGAAATTTCTGAACACTGTGGTATTCATATCTGACTGTTCTATGATAAAGTGCACCATCTGCATGTCTCGCAAGGAGATCTATTACCACGTTTGCACTATCCTTTGGAAATATTAGCTAATGATAATAATCATCCACCATTTTTGGGTTACTTTAACCCTAACTGGATCCTGATATCCCGTCCTTCTCTTAACTGTATCCGTTGGCTCCCATGGAGCATAAGTGAGGCGGGTGTGGCCAGTTGTACATACCTCTGTTACAATTGTAGGTAATTCAAAATGCTTGTATTTCTCTTCTTGAATCGTAAATACTGACAATCTTCGTTAACTGGGCGCCTGATACCCTTCTTCATCTCATTTCTTTTACTTGTTGAAACTTGTATCTATCTTCTGAATCTCTCATTGCCTTTCACCATAGGGATGGATATATTTTATATGCCTTAAGACTCCTTATCAAGACGTTTACCCGTCTTAGTACACACATGATCTACTGATTACCTTATATTTACCCATCATAAGCATCATGCAAAATCGAGTTCCTCCGACTCAACTCATTCACAGCCACATGCAACCTCTTATAAATCATCTTCCTAGATGTAGGCATCGTCATATTATGAATAAGATAAAATTTAGGAAATTGAGTCCTTACTACTGAGCTCTACCACACGTCTAGAGTAAGAAGAAAGAGTGACAGTCCAAAGCGCCATGTAGCCTCCTGCTTATAAGTGTGGTGCACAATACACCCATAAACAAGACTCTACTAGACACTGTTCTGATACCACTTCTGTCACAAAAATTGTCCAAAAAGGCCATCATGAGATAACCGAAATAAAACATAAGGGAATGCTAGACATAGGATGACCTAACATGATATAGAAACTTATACATGTGACATACGCGCCTATAAGGCTGACATGACCATTTGTAAACTCAAAACATAGGCCGACAAGGCCATATAAGTATCTATATACCTGACATTTGTCTACAAGCCTCTAAGAGTACATAAACATCAAAAAGGTCAGGACAGGGCCCCGCCATACAAGTCAATGCATGTCCCAATCATACTGACCAAATAGGCAACTCCGGAGCAAGTGGAGTGCAGCAACACCTTCCGCTGAGCTAATAGCCTACTAGGAGGACTGTCAACCTGTCTATCGGGACCCGCAGGCATGAAATGAAGCGTCCCCAAGAAAAAAGGGATGTCAATACGAATAAAGTACTGAGTATGTATGGCAGAAAAGCATAACTAAGAACAATAATGTAAAGAGAGATGTATGAGATACAACCTGTAGCATCTGAGTGCCTCTGAGAGATAGTGACATGAAATGTATGATACATATATATACATAATCTTTTCAAAACATCCTCCTCTGTGGGCATCATCATCATCATATCATACCCGGCCTCGAAGAGGACTCGGTAAGAACATACCCGGCCATCATAAGGCTCGGTAGAATCGTACTCGGCCACGTGGAGCTCGGTAAATCCAATTGATCAGTGGTTTCACAATAGGTTCCGTACCTGGCCGACTATAGTGCGGCTCGGTAGAGTAAAATAGATACTATATATAATACATGCTGGACTCATGGAATCACGCTCTAAACCTTTCGGAGTGACGTAAGGTAGTTGCACCTCCGATTAACATTATGGACATCATACCCTCAATATGAACTTCACTAGGACTCAAGGATCATACATATGGTTTTAGAATAACTTTGTAATGATAGAACAACATGGACAACCTTAGTTGCTAGGAGTAGAATTATTATGAAATAGCGTATCGTTTACGTTCGTTTCACTTTAGATCATGCCAAAAGAAAGAAGGAAATGCCTTAAAATACCTAATCACAATGTTTATACTCACCAAGTTGAACTCGACTCTTCGCACCTTAATCTATAACAACGATAATAATACTATCATTAAGTTACGAAATGTACAACTATGACACAACGAACGACAAGCTTATTTTGTATTAAAACGGGCAGCATCTCCCCTATAATCCTTACTTCCTCCAAAATCAAGATAACAACAACAACACAATAACAAAACAAAAACAACATATATACATTATTTTCCAGCCTTATATACACCACAAATACAACAAAACAGCCCAACACACTGCAATATCTTCATACACAATGACCACCGTAGTAGTGTCAAACAACCCGGAAATGTTACGAAGAATGACCAGACAACCACCCTAAATCTATATGGTGTTTCTACACAACCTTCCTCCTCCAAAACTCCACAAAACAGTAGTGAAATATGCAGCCCAACAGCAACATAAAATAGTCCACAAAACAGTCTGTTACAAGTGAATAACTCGAACTCACGGCTTCCGATCACCGTCCCGTGAGTTCTTACAAGTGTAGAACGAATTACCATAAATTTACAGCAGAAAAAATGAATGAAAGATATCAGTAAACTTACCTCATTCCTTATCTTGGTTCTTCAAATTCTAGGTTTTACCCCCAATTAGAACTTGAAAGGGAGAGAAAATCAATTAGGGTTTGTGGGTAATTTTTGGGAGGAAGTTTGCAGGGGTTTAGGTCTGGTTGTTTGTGATATATAATGAGGGTTATATTACAGGAGATGAGCCCTTAAATAAGCTCTTTGGCCGACCAGAAATTGCTTCTTTTTGGGCTCTCATTTAATCAAGTAGGTGACATACCTACTTGTCACCTAGCAGCCTAAGCAGTCTCGCAAAAATGCATATATCTCTCTACTCCAATTTCGTATCGACAAACGGTTAAATTTGATAGAAACTAGACTCGTAGATCTTAAAATTGGTATCTTGATCATATCCTAATTCCAAGTATATTGGGAGAAAAGCTCATCTACATTTGACCTAATTTTCAGTATACTTGTGAATGTAACTTGTGATGATATTTTCCAACTTGTGTTCCACAAGTTTCTTGACTTCAAAATGTAGCACACGACTATCATACAACGAAAATAACTCATAGAATAACCTCCTTATCATTTAATTAACCATAGTATCACATTAAAGTACATGTTATAACTTTCAGATGTTTAGCTTCGAAGCCTTCCAACCCTCTTGGTACTTGCAATCCATGATCTTTAATATTTGTAACCTCAAAGTTAAAATGATTAACTTAATTTATGTACTTTCAAAGACGATCTCATTTCCGAACTTAAATAAATTGAATACGACGTACTCTCACGTACGAAATTATGGGCTGTAACATCTTTGTATAGCCTTGTGACGCCATAGGTTGGGTTTAACTGCTTGAAAATTTGGCTAGTGTCCATTTTATAGGGGAAACTCAGCCGGAAATTTCCGTCAGAATCCATGATAAGTTAGACTCTCCATAAACCCTTACATTCGAGGAAGAATGTTCCTCAGGGGGAGGGTGTTACAACCCATATTCGCATACTTTAATTCACACTGTAAGTTAGTCAACGTAAATCCAAGAAGTAATTATCTTTGTGATGATAAGAAGTTAATCCTGTTGGTCTTAAACGATACAAGGGTGTATAAGTGTGGTTAACAAGTACTAGAAGTTAAACGAATCAATGATGTTGTAACCCGTGTTTTCGGGAAAAACTAGAGGTTCATAATATTCCCAAGAGTTCGTGTTTTAGGGTATTTGAATCTTATAATATTCGTATCATAATTCTTGAAGTCAAACGAGTTATGAAATAAATGTCGACAAAAGTCTTCGCAACTTATATTCATAATTTTACTTAAATTTTAGGTCAAATGTTACTAAACTTTTCTCCAAATTTACTTGGAATTACGGGGTGATCTACCAACCAAATTGAATATCTATGAGTCTAGTTTCCATCACATTAAACCATTTTCCGATACGATCTTGCAGTAGAGATATATTCGTATTTTCTCGAGACTGCCCCAAGCAACTCTCTATGGGGCCCACATAGGCGGTTGAGACATATGGATATATATAAGACGCCTGAACCCCGTTTTAAGTCATTATTTTTCAGTATATGCAGACATCAGAACCCTAACAACACTCTCTCAAGGTTCTCGTATGATCCACGAACCAAACAAAGGGCAAACAACACAAATAAAGTGTTGAGAATCCCGTTGTGCTAGTAAGTTTCTTGGTCTTCTTCTTGTTTCTGATTTTTGTATTGTTCAAGATCATGTGGGAGGTTTTTTTAAGTGGTTTATATTCTGTAACATACTCCCTCATGTTTTTAATATCAACCCTAGGTGATTTCAAGTCTTCTAAAGTGATTCTAGTGCCAAAAAACCCTAATTGATTGCTAGTTTTGCTTCCTTGTTCATGTGGCAGCATTGGAGGGATATTTCGTGTTCCATTAAGGTCAAATTGGAGTTGTTATTTCTATTTAAAGGTAAGGAACCTCTTACCCTACATGTATTTAAAATTATCCAAGTTACAGCTAAGTCGTTGAAGCTAGAATTTGTGAGATATATATCAAAAGGATTGTTAGTAATGTTTTTGGTTGGTGGACTATTTTGGTAGGCTCAATATGATTATTATAGATGTTTGGTGATTGGTTTAACTTGTGGGAAGTCATATAAATAGGGGAGGTGCTGTCCGTTTCATCGTAAAATAGGTTGCAGTCAATATATAATAGTTATGACGCTTAAACGATAACGATAGTGTCATTTATATTATTGTAGACTAAGGAGTCGTTGGCATTTGCATAGCTTGAGGTTGGGAATTATATACAAGGTATGTGAGGCTATCCAGTTCCTTCTTTCAGATGACCCTGATTGTACATAATGTAATGAACGAGCTTCCAAAGATACTCGAATCTTAGAAGCTAGCAGTACTTACATTGTTTCACTTCTTATGGAACGATTGATGTTGATGTTGCTTCTCTTATTCTTATGTTATGAATGTTGCTGGTACTTCGTATTTCTAATAATATTCATGTTGAAGAGTTAGTCCTAATATCGTGTATGGAGGATACCGACCTTATATCACTCCAAAAGGTTCATAATGTGTTTCCCATGAGTCCATCATGCATTATATATATGTACCTATTTTACTGTACCGAGCCGCGTTATAGTCGGCAAATACGACACCTATTGTGCAACAACTGATCAGTTGGATTTTGCAGAGCTCCACGTGGCCGGGTACAATTCTACCGAGCCTTATGATGACTGGGTATATTTTTACCGAGTCTATTACGACCAAGTACGATATGACAATTGTTGATACCCAATTTTTCATCAAACTATTTTAAAATTTGCATATATACCTTCAAAATCACTCTTTATAATAACTGGTATTTTTCCATAATTTTTCATATTTTTATTAAATTCTTTTCTAATTTATTCAGTATTTTTATATTCAACAATTATTCTAAATTGTATTATAAATAATTTTAAAATATTTCCCAACTCAATATAGCATTTTTAATCCTATGAGGATTTGATTATTTCACAAATTAGTCAATTTGACATTATTTGGCTATAATTACAATAATTTTTCAACTATGGCCTAATTGTACATTTTATACCATTTAAATAAATAATTATTCATTTATATTTTCTATATTAATTAATTACCTTAATTCCACCTATTTAAGCTTAATTTAATTTTATGCAATTATTAGTTATTTTTATTAATTATTTTTCTATTTAATCGGGTATTTAACAATTTGCCCCTCCCCATTTAAATTATAGCCAATTTTAATTCAATTTCAGCCTATTGAAACCAACCCAATTACATAACCCAATACCCAAGCCCTATCTCTATCCTACCCGACCCACCAAAAATAACCTTCCTTCATTAAACCTAGGTGACTACCTCCCCGTTTCTCATTCACTCCCCTCACACTCATCTCTCTATTCTCTCTCTATCTCCAGGTTCTCTCTAGAATCTTCCCGTCTCTTCATCTCCGATGGACACTGTCCACCTTCTCCAGCCACTTCCTTTGCCGGAAACCATGACCTCTCACCATCTCCTAGCCCCTGATTCACCCCATGCCAGTTTGATGCTGCCCTGAGGTCCTCAAGAGAACCTGGAGCGGTTCAAATCCTACCTATGGTCCCTCATGCCATTTTCCGGCTACCCATGGCCGTCCGAGTAAGGTTCTTACACTTTTCGGTGGAAACCGGTAAAACCTTGATTTTTTCTCTCCTCTTTGGGTTCTCTCTTTGAAACCCTAACTTCTAAAACCTCAGATCTTTCTAGATCTGTAACAGATCTATACATATTTCAAGTCGTTTTGATGTTTTCTTTAAGGGTTTTCCATTTTTCCTAAAAACGATTTTTTATTTTCCAACTAGGGTTTCTAAAAAACCTTTATGCAAAAATGGTTTCTTCAAGTTTAAGGGTTCTTCTGAGATTCTTCTCGTATTTTTAAATGGTTTCTGTTAAAATATCTTTTAAATAGTTTATTATGTTTAAAGTTTAGTTTTAACACTCTATTATAATCTTAGTTTTTCCTTTATTGATCTATTCTTTTGATTTGTATATGTGTCCGTCTCTTATGAATACGTCCTGCTATGATTTTTATCCTATTCTTGCTCATTAGGGTTCTTGATTTTGGCTTCTTCTTCTTATGTTGTAGGTGCTCTGTTTAATCCCTCTAGTTGTTACTGTTTTGTTTAGATGAATCTCTAATCCTATGTGATTTCTTGCTGCTACAGTCATTAGGGTTGCTGACTCTTTGAGTCTCCCTGCTATATCATGTTCGTTTGTTAATCCCTTTAATCATTTACTGTGTGCTAGTATTGAATCCCTGATTCTGTGTGATTTTTACTTGAATCTCTGATTTTACTGTCCTATTGTGTGTTTACTTCGTGTACTCACAGGAATCAACATTATTCTTGTTTAAACCCCTAATTTCCTGTAACTGAACCTCTCATTGATCTTTTGTGATGATTTCCTTACTGATTTACAACCTTTAAATTATCTCCTTGCCTTATTTTGGTCAACTATGCTGTCACACAGAGTTTTATATTATTTCCTTAATTGAAATATTCTGAACCTAGCCTTAATTACATGTCCCATACTTGTACTGGCTAAGTTATTTCCTTATATGCTATATGCAGTCACATATGGTACCTTTACTTATTTGCTGTCTGCATAATACCGTTTGAACTTAACCCCTTCAATTAAGGGATACCTATACTGATTTTACATTGATTGATACTCAATCCCTTAATTAAGGGTTAACTTTGATTCCGACGTTATTTACCATCTGTATTCAAACTATATATATACACTACTCTTTCATTAAGCAAAAGGAACTAATCCGTTCAACTCTCTCTCTCACAACTAAAACTTGCTCTCTATTCTCTCTTCTGTGCTACTATTCTAAGTTAGCCGGCTGCAAGCCAAGGCTAACTACTGTGCCTCTCCTATTTCTACTTTGTGTTTCTGCTTTCTTCACTTCACTAGTATGTTCTAATTCAGATTTCAGTCCTCAAACCAACATGTTTCTATTACTGTTGCAATTAGTTGTGTTTCTAATCTGCTTCTATTTACTATTCTGTTGTTCAACATGTAACTAAGATCCTGGATTCCCTCTACCTGTTAAGTTATGCTTTACTTGTCAATGACCAGCATGTTTCTGTATACTTAGCACCTGCATCTTATGTGAATCTCCGTGCCTATGACTGGTACATTAGTTTGATCATGGTCTTAGTTGTTTGGTATTGATATGTTAATCTAATATGATACTTTGTTGTACCCCTGATCCCCTGAACCCTTAGGAGTTTCTGATTGTGTGCTCATATATGTTTCTGACTGCTACATGTTTGCCCTTACTTGCTCCGTATCTTTCCCTCAAGTCCCATACCCCTGCTTGTGATTGTTGGACTATTCTTGGTCCTGATATGTGATGCTGAGCTTGTTTTGAGAATGGTGTTCTCTCTAGCTGTTTTTCATCAGTTAAACCTTTTGTTATGAAAATCTATTTTCACTAAGTCTCTCTTTTTCAAACTGTTTAAAAACTGTTTTCTTACTTAACCTTTTCAAAACTATGTCAAGCAGTCTCACATATACTCTTAGAAGTCTAGGTTCTGTCCCCTCTGTGTGAGTATTGCCTTGGGACCCTTGAGCTCCCTCTGAACTTTGACACACAAAGCTGGCCATTCCACACTGCACTTAATCTATCTTGGCTATGAAATCTGGGTGTGATCACTGCCCGGGATCCCTTGAGGTCCTTAGGGAACTGTGACACACCCGGATTGTGAAAAGGCTGTGAAACATTACCTAGCATTGAGGAACTGGAGACTTTAGCCTATTCTGTAGGCTCCCTATAGTTAACTTCTTATTTTTCTTCTATTTCAGTTGTGTAATTCATATCCCATGGTCTATAATAATTTATTGTAGACAACTATAGGGTCGGATAGTGAAAATGGGCAGGTGATATGCATGCTGTAGTATAGTTAAGGGCAGAGACCATGTTTCTAGGTTTATTTTCTCTATGCGTAATAGCAGCCATGTTTAGGTAAGACATGCCATGCATTAGATATCATGCTACTTAGGCTCATATATACTGTTTTCCTTTCAGCACGTCATCATTCATTGCCCTCACTTAGAGGTCCTGCCTATAGGACAAATAATTAAGTAATTGCTATAAACGTGTTCTGAAGCTTCATTTAGAAGTCCTGTCCTAGAATAAATAATTGTAACAAAACTGCAATCATGTCTCATCATGCTATACACATAGAGATCATGTTCTAGGTAAACAACGATTAAAATCTGTCACCTCTGTTATTCCTGAAACGGTGCATAATGTTGTGATTTTATGTGCATTTAGAAATCCTGTTTAGGTTACTATGCATCATGATGCATTAGACATCATGCTATATGATCTTATTCATTTAACTGCACTTAGTCTAAATACATGTATCTAAAACAGTCCCCTGTTCTAAACAACTGGTAATTAGTCCTTTCACATCTTCAACACCTAGAATTGCATGTTATCTTACACTTAGGCAAGCCTTAGGTAATCAACTTAAAAAATATAACCAGAACTGTCCTTTGTGATTAGTGTTCAGCTGTCAGCATGCTTAAAACCAGTAGGCAAGCCTGATTAAGACTTTCCTCTCTGAGTTATGCAATAAATCTGTCTGTGTTATCACTTAGATATCATGCTTAGGATCTAAACCTGAATATGGACTTTAATTGTGTATGAGATATGCTGTTTATGTGCACTATTTGTGGAGGTCTTTGAGCCCTTTCCTGTATGTGCTACCCCCTTTATCTGCAGTTCTATTTGTTCATTATATGTCGCCTTAGCATTTTCACCTTTAAAATCTGAGGGTCTTCCTAGCACCTCATTTAGGATAGGAGTCCTAATTTCCTCCGGGAATGATAGGAAGGGACGGGTAACAACATGCATTAGAGGTCGAGACCAACACTCGATTTAGTTGTTTTCACGGGGAGGGAAAGGGTAGAATATGGATATAATAAACAGGTCAGCTAATACCATGTGTAGCCCCTCTTCGAGGAGTGATTACCGGATATTGAATTGATGTGATCCATATTATTATAAACCTAGGATACCTTTTATATTCTTAGCTCGTAATCCTTTNAACCCCTTTCAACCAGCCCCGAAAGGAGCACTCGGGGAGAAAAGGGGGGCGCGACAGCATGGCAACTCTGCTGGGGATATCCATGCTTTTACCATTTCAAATTGTTTCGTGAATTTGTGCCTTTATTTTTAAGTACCTGCACCCTTTCCTATTCCCTTTACATGCAAATGATTATTTACTTCATGTGTTTATTTTTCTTCAAAGACGAAACTGTCATGTCCCTTTGTTTTCTTTTGTAACTGTGTTAAATCATTACTGCTATTTTTACCGCTTTCTTTGACGTCTAAATACGTGACAACTTGTTTTAATACTTATTATTGCATAATCATGCTCAACATTCATACTCCACTCGTGCCAACCAAAATACTATAGCAACGCTTGATGAGTGGTTGCGCTCTTCCTATATTATTACCCACTAAATTCGGAAAGGCTTATTTGCGGTAAAACTAGTCGATCAGCGGTGCAGTCGATGGTTCTGTGGCTTTTCCCCTTGAGTTGTCCACTCAAGGGTACCGGTCCAAAACCCCATAGAAACCTTACTCTGTCACACTGTTGCATGCATCATGGTCAAACCTAGTCGAGCTAAAGTGTCCTCCGCACGATAGATTTTAAGATAGCCTTATCCAAAAGTCCACCGGGTTTCCCTAAACCCAAACGGACGCCCTCACGTTCTGTGAATTTATTTGGAGAACTAAATGCTTCCTGCTAATTATTGACGATAAATAGTCGAGTCTGGTGGGGGTAAGGGCCTAACCTTATTTGCTTTTCAGAAAAATAAGGCACGAAGTCCCTAGATTCGGCATGGTCTCCAATATCCACCCAAGACTATTGAGTTGGTGGGAGGATCTGCACTCTAGCGACAAAGATATCATCAGGAAACACTTTGGTAACCTACCAACTCTCCTGGAAATCCAGCCTAACAAAATGATAATAGAGGCTGCTACCATGTTCTGGGATCGTGAAAGGTCCGTGATCCTCTTTGGGAACATCGAAATGACGCCTTTGATAGAAGAGATAGGAGGGTTGGCTAACCTAGTATGGGAAACTCCAGGGTTGTTGATGCCTGAGAACCGCACAGGCAAAACTTTCCTCAAAATGATGGGCCTGAAAAAGGACGCATAATTGGTATGCTTGGAGGATTCGTACATTCCTTTTGACTACTTGTACGAAAGGTATGGCTACAGCAAATCATACCGTACCTACCATGACGAGTTTGCTATCACCTCTCTAGGACACGTCCATCTCCGAATGTTCATTTTTATGGTTTGCTTTTTGGGTTTGATCTTGTTCCCGATGAAGAATGAAAAGATCCATACCAGGCTAGCCATGGTAACTAAGACATAATGGAAGGGGTAGATGGGCAAGACTTCAGCATTGTGCCCATGATCGTTGCAGACATATATCGGGCCTTAGAAAGGTGGTCAACAAGGAGCAAAGCATTTTGAAGGTTGCAATTTATTACTTTAACTCTGGATCCTAGAACATCTCTAAAGAGGTGAATACCGACAAGACATTCACTGTAGAATGTGGGATGACCACATCGCTTTTCATCACCCAAAGCGAATGAATTATATCCCCAACATGTTCACTCAGCTTGAAAATACCGAGGGATGGGTTGAGGTTTTTGATAACTTGACTGAAGAGCAGGTTCAATGGATGTTTGAATGGTTTCCGACGGATGAGTTCATCATTCGATTCCGAGACGCACCATTTCTGATACTGATTGGTCTAAGGTGGACATACCCTTACGTACCTCTTTGAGTTATGAGGAAAGCAGGTAGGAAGCAAGTCATCCCTAGGGTCGAGAAGATGAGCCATCTTTGAGCTGACTTTCAAAATAATGACAGTCCTCACAGGTGCCAAGCTCAGCACTTGTGGCACTGCAAGATTATACTTGAGAAAGACACCATCGAGCCAGATAGGTATCATGCCGGTTGTACCCCTTTCTATCTTGGTTGTTAGAAGAGGATTTGGGTGGCCAGAGCAAGCCGGGGTACGTCCGAGGTCACAAGGTTAAAGATGAAAGGGCCGAGGCATAAGTCAAATACAACCAACTGCGCAAAAGGATCCTGGAATATGAGGATGACCACCACAAGATATATGAGTCCAACAAGAAACTGATCGAGGAATGGAAGGACATGGCTATCAATGCAATAAGAGGCTGGGGTACTTGGAACGAGGTATAGTCGAGCTAGAAGAAAAGTTCATCAAAAGAGTCAAATATTGTCAAAAGGCCGAGGGAGCTGCAGGGGGATACCTAGCCAGAACCTACCTGTTGCTGGGACTTCGCGAGCTGGGAAAACTGTACAAGGAAAGCAAGAATGCCGAGTCTGGGGAAGGTTCTTCTGGGACCAAGTAGATAGGAGTGTCTTTATTTTTCTATCAATGTAATAAGGCCAATGGCCATTAGTGACTTTTATTTCTCGTCTATCATTTTGGGATTTGTCTATTTTTTCTTATCAATAAAATGAGGCATTTAGCATTTTAAGTTATCCAAATAAATTTGTCGCTAGGCCTACCTCGGGCACAAAGAGGTTCCCAACTTAGGACGCACTTTACATTTCACATTATGCGTTTAAATACCACAATATTCTTTTCATAATCCTCAATGACTTGGTTACCTTTTGTTTTTATTTCTTTTTCTTACTCCCCTCCCCAAAGGTTAGTTCGGGCATTCTGGCATCATCAGCCTATCGCACAAGATCCAAGGGCCCTCCACCTACTCCTCCTCCTAGTCCTCCTAAGGGCAAAGACAAAGGAAAAAGTAAGATGGAAGAGTCCAGCGGCACCAGAAAGGANATTCAGGTCCTGCATGAAAGCATGTCACCACTTGAACAGAAAGTGCTGAAATTTCAGGAAGAACTCGATAAAGTCCGGAATCTGGCCAACTTGTCATTTTCCCTCAACGTCCCCGACATCAACCTTCCAAATGCTCAAAACCCCGCACCTCCACAAAATATCCCAAGACAGCAAAATCATCCCGCACCTCACCATCACGTCACTCCCCCAAAGAACCATACTCTCCCGACGCAGTGCAATGCTTGACACACCTCAAATAACACTCCACTACTCATACCAGAACCTCAAAACCCCACAAAGGGCCATTTCCACACCTATAACAATCCCATCTATGTGGAAACCATGACCCACTCCACTCCGCCTATCTCACATGCATCCGAGTCTGACGGAAAGGATTTACTTATCAAGAACCTAGCCGAGGAGCTTAGGAAACTAACCAGCCGAGTCCAGGGTGTTGAAGGAACCAAGGGAATTGAAGGGTTGAATTATGAAGACCTTTGTATCCAACCTGATGTTGAGCTGCCTGAGGGGTACAAACCTCCAAAGTTCGAAATGTTTGATGGTACTGGTGATCCGAGAGTCCATCTGAGGACCTATTGCGACAAATTGGTTGGCGTTGGGAAAGATGAAAGAATCCGCATGAAGCTGTTCATGAGGAGTTTGAAGGGATACACACTATCTTGGTACATCAGCCAAGACCCGAATAAATGGTCAAACTGGGTAAGCATGGCGTCTGATTTTATGGACAAGTTTAGATTCAACACAGAGAACGCACCAGATATGTTCTAGATTCAAAAGTTGAATAAGAAACCCATAGAAAACTTTTGTGAGTATGCTACTCGCTGGAGGTCCGAAGCCGCTAAAGTCAAACCTGCTCTAGAGGAAGAGCAGATGAACAAGTTCTTTGTCCGTGCTCAGGACCCGCAATATTATGAATGGTTAATGATGGTTGAAGGCCACAAGTTCTCCGACATCATCAAATTGGTTGAGCGGATTGAAGAAGGCTGACATCCACCTTTGGTGACCTGAGATCCACTTCTATGACCTCTACCTCCACCTCTAGCACCTCTACCCCCACCCCTGGCTGGCTGGGCAGGCTGTGGAACATCTGGTGCCCGAGGGAAAAATCTGGCAAGGTGACCCGGATTGCCACAAGTGTCACAAGACCTCAGCTACTGAGGGAACTGAGTCTCACCCTGTCGACCTGAATGACCACCTCGGAAACTCTGATGCGGCGGCGCACTGATGGGAGCTGGTGGCGCACTGTAAGGCTGCTAATTAGAATAGTGCGTCTGATAACCACGACCACCTGAAGTACCATGGGAAACCTGGAGAGCTGACTGGAAGGGTCTGGGAGGATGACCTCTGCCTGAAGAATCCCTGTCCCTAGATGAGGCTCCACTAAAATAACCGAAATGACGGGGCCTCTTGTCAGCCCCTGACCACCACCCTGTGACAAAATCATCTCAATCCTCCTGGCCACATTGGTCGCATCCTGGAACGATATATATGTACCTGACTCTCTAGCCATCTGAAGTCTGATAGGCCGGGCCAATACCTTAATAAATCTCCGAACCCTTTCCCGAGCAATGGGAAGTATCATAAGAGCATGTCAGGATAGAGTGATGAACCTGGTCTCGTACTGAGTGACTGACATAGATCCCTGTTGGAGACGCTCAAAGTCCCTCCGAAGGTCCTCTCTCTGAGAAATGGGAAGGAACTTCCCCAAAAATACCTCTGAGAACAGAGTCCAAGTCAAAGGTGCAGACCCGACTAGTCTAGCTAAGCAATAGTATCTCCACCAACTCTTGGCTGCGCCAGATAACCGAAAAGTAGCAAAGTCAACTCCGATGGACTCCACTATGCCCATGTTCCGAAGAACCTCATGGCAGTTGTCCAAATAATCCTCGGGGTCCTCTGATGGTAAACTAGTAAAAGTAGTAGTGAATAACTTAGTGAACCTGTCCAGTCTCCACAAAGCGACTGCTGACATAGCTGCTCCTTCTGCTACCGGTGCTGCAATACTCGTCTGAGCTACTCCGGCTGGCTGAGGTGCCGGAGTCTGAAACTGTGGAGCTAGCTGCTTTGGCACGCGGGCGACAGGAGTCTGGGCACCTCCCTAGCCTGAGAGACAGCTGGTGCTATAGGAAGAAGACCCACCTGTGCTACACTCTCCATGAGTCCGACTGGACGGACAAGGGCGTCCTGAAGCACTGGGGTAGCTATGAACCCCTCTGGGACCTGAGCTGGTCCAACTGGGACTGCCGGAACTGGGACCTCCTCGTCAGGCTCGACCTGAGGGTCCTCCACTGGGACTGCTGCTCTAGGCTGAGCACGGCCCCAACCTCGGCCTCTAGCACGTCCTCGTCCTCGACCTCAACCCGGAGTAGGAGCTGTAGCAAGAGTGTCAGGCTGCTGAGCTGACCAAGGGAAGCACGCGTCCTCGCCATCTACGAGAGAATAAAGTAGATACTCCATCAGTAATCAGAATTCATAGCGCACAACAAAGAAGAAAAGAAATATGGAGTCATCCTAACTTCGGTGCCTCTGGGGGATAAATACAGACGTCTCCATACCGATCCCTCAGACTCTACCAAGTTGTCCGTGAGTTGTGAGACCTAAGTAACCTAGTGCTCTGATACCAACTTCTCACGCCCCGAAATCCCACCATCGGGCCGTGATGGCGTGTAACGTTGAACCCGCTAGACAAGCCAACGTGCATAGATAAACTGGCATATTAACATCGATTTAACAGAATAAGCTACAAACAGTTCACAACTTAACAGTGGAAATAGATAAATATGGTTTTCAAACTAAGTAAAGACATCATAATACATTGACGCATAATTTTCCCAAAACCTGGAGTCACAAACTCACGAACTGTCTATAAGAGTGCTAAATGCAAAGTCTGAAAGGAAATACATGACTGTCTCTGAAACTAGAGGAAAAATAAGACAGAAGTGAAGACAAAGGGATGGAAGAGACGCCAAGGTCCACGAACGCTATCGGGTATACCATGAAACCTCTAGGATAGCTGGAAGACACTCCCACTAATGATGTCCTCTGGGTCCGGCTGCCTAATCTGCACAACATAAAGAAGTGCAGGTGTAGCATCAGTACTACCGACCCCATGTACTGAGTAAGTGCCGATCCTAACCTCGGCGAAGTAGTGACGAGGCTAAGACACGACAACCAAATGTACCCGTGCAGTTCAAATATATATATATAAACAACGGAAGAGAAATACAGGAAGTAATCCATCAATAAGGGAAGGGGAACATGCTTTGGGGAGATAACAGTTTCATATAAGAAATCTTAACAAAGAAAGGAACAACTAGGTCAGAATATCAATAAGGACCAGAAATCACAAGCTTGCACAACATCACCCTTCGTGCTTTTACTCTCGTCCTCCCTATACAGTGTATAATTTAATCAATGTAAATAATGGCACGGCATCACCCTTTGTGCTTTTACTCTCGTCCTCACTATGCAATGTATAGTGTAATCAATGTAAATCATGGTACGACATCACCCTTCGTGCTTTTACTCTCGTCCTCACTATGCCATGTATAATGTAATCAATGTAAATCATGGCACGCCATCACCCTTCTTGATTTTACTCTCTTTCCTCACAGTATAATCAATGAATATCAGTACAAAATGGTACATCGTACGACACAACATCACCCACTCTTCCTCACAATAGCGAACAGTGCACGACATCATCCTTCGTGCTTTAACACTCTTCCTCACCCAAAAAACAATCACAAACAACGGGCAAGGGAGTAAACAGAATAGAAATAGGAATCTCGGCAAGGGAACAATAACAGTAATCTACACATCCTAGCAAGGGAGGCAATATCAAACAATGCACGGCATCACCCTTCGTGCTTCACTCTCATTCTCACCAAGACAAGTGCACGACATCATCCTTCGTGCTTTACTCTCATACTCACCAAAACAAGTGCACGCCATCACCCTTCTTGCTTTAACACTCCTCCCACCCAAACAACAATCACAAACAAAGGGCAAGGGAGTAAACAAAATAGAAATAGAAATCCCGGCGAGGGAACATCAATTAAACAATTAAATCCCGGCAAAGGAACATCAATTAAACAATTAAATACCGGCAAGGGAACATCAATTAAACAATTAAATCTCGGCAAGAGAACAATACAACGATGACTCGGCAAGTGTATATTTTAATAACTCTTTCTCTTTCTTTCACTTTCATTTCCATGATTTATTCTATCACTTGAGACAATTCTCCAAAGGATGTAATTATCTTTCTTCATTATTCGTTTCCCAATCTGAGCCAATGCTCCTCGAAGTTTAATGATCACAATTCCCTTCACATGCTCTTTACAACATATAGAAATCATCAATTAAGCATGGAAGTTACAACAAAATCGGAATACTCGCAATAATGAGAGTCACGGTCATGCTAGACACCAATGTATAGATACTCGTCACCATGCCTATCATTCGTACTCTACAATTAGCAAGTAGCAAATAAGACTCAACTCAAATTCCCTCAAGCTAAGGTTAGACCAAAAACTTACCTCGAGTCCAAAATATAGCAATCAACCCTCTAACACCGCCGTCCCTTTAAAATCCAACTCCGGAATGGTATTATCTAGGCATAATCAACTCAAGTATATCAATAAGGATTCAATAATTCAATTACATAGCCTAATTACCCATTTCCATGCATTCTTCCAAAATAAAAAAATTCAACCCCAGGCCCACTCGCTCGGATTCTTGTAATTCTCAAAGGGAACACTCACCCAAAGCCTAAGGATCATTAATATACAATTTCTACTTGATTTCATGGCCAATTCACAGAAAATTCTCAAGTGCTTACAAGTTCTAGGTTACTACCCAATTTCTTGAATTTTTGCACTAGTTTATGTAGTTAATTAAGCTAGGATGCATGCATGAAATAAATTTCCGGGTAGAGTTCACTTACCTTATAGGATCTGGATGAAAGATCTTAAAAATGGAGGAAATCGCCTAAGGAAGAAGATGGAAAATGAAAAAAATGGGTTAAAACCCGTACTTAAAATTCACTGCCTGAACACTGATCTAGCACCTGCGGCTCTGGGGACCGCACCTGCGACCACACACTTGTGAGAAGAATCTCGCACCTGTGGAATTGGGCTGGGGGGGTCTGGGATCGCACCTGCGAAGTGGAGACCGCACCTGCGAGAAATTCTCGGCACCTGCGATAACTGGCCAGGCCATTGGTGATCGCACCTGCGATGCCTGGGACCGCACCTGCGGTCACACCAGAGCAGGTGCACGAGTAGCTTTGTTTGCTGGTTTTTAGCCCCGTTAGGTACCTGGAAGGCACCTGGGCCCACCTGAGCCCTATTCCGAATATACCAACGAGTCCCAAATCATATTACGGACTCGCTCGAGCCTTTGGAACACTCAAAACGACGCTAAAACTCGAAATCACACTCCCAAACCTCAAGAACCAAACTTAGGAATTTAAATCTTCTAAACTTAGTTAACAACGTGCCGAACTGACCTATACAACTCGGAATGATACCAAATTTCACAGATAACTCACATAACATCCTACGAACTTGTCCGTGCGATCAAATTGTAAAAACAACATCATATACATCGAATTAAGCCTCAAAATCCATGAATTCTATCAAATTTCATAAAACATCAACTTTTCCATTTTAAGTCCGAAACCCGTCAAACGAAATCCGATTTCAACCAAACTTTACGGGAAGTGCTTAAACCATATATAAGACCTGTACCAGGTGTTAGAACCAAAATACGGACCCGATACCATCACTTTCTAATGAGATTTCATTTTTAATTTCCATAAATATTTTCAGAAAACAATTTTACTCAAAAATTCATTTCT
>ML317351.1:0-82992 GCA_005239505.1 Nicotiana paniculata
CATATTAGGTTATGACATACATTCTGCTTTTTGTTATATTTGGGTTGACATGTGATGCCTGAGAAAAATAAATAGCCTAATTTGTGACGCCTTAGCTCAGTTGTTTGACGTGTATGCTACATAGTGTAATATTACTTAATTCTCTCAATTTTGTGTGCTTGCTGGACTTGAGAGTTGAATAAAACCGTTGTGATTGAGTCATGTGCAATCTCCAGTTATGTTGTGTTATCATTAAAACACATAAAATATGGGAAAGGGTTACGATGGTATATACGCACCACCACCTGATTAGTAGGTATACGTTGATAATTTGCCCAAACTGGCCGAGATGATATGATAGGATGCCTTCAGAGGCTTGATGATGTTATGAACGCATATACCTGTGCATGATACGACATTTAAACGCATATGAATGAAATTATAAATATTAATGATTCATAGAGTTATTCAGACTTACATGTTGACTCTTTTACTCCATGTTTCTCTCTTTTCTATTATTTACTGATTTTCATTCCTTACATACTCGGTATATTATTTGTACTGCATCCCTTTGCCTGGGGACACTGCGTTTTATGCCTGCACGTCCTGATAGACAAGTTGATAGCCCTTTAAGTAGGCTATAAGCTTCGCAGAAGGTGTTGATGCACTTTATTTGCTCCGAAGTTGCCTATTTGATCAGTATGTATTGGACACGTATTGATTGGTATGTCAAGGCCCTGTCCCGGCCTTATAATGTTTATGTACTCTTAGAGGCTTGTAGACATATGTCATGTATGTAAAAGATTGTATGGCCTTGTCGGCCTATGTTCAGTGTACGAGTGATCATTTTTGCCATATTCGCTCGTATGTCATATATGTAAGTTTGTATTACATGTTGGGTCGTCCTATGACGAGTGTTCCCTCATGTTTCATTCTATTTATCTCATGGCAATCTTTTCGGCTCATTTATCTATGATAGTATGATACGAAAGGTACGTTATATTGGTATTCGATTGAGTAAGGCACCCGGGTACCCATGGCGGCCCATTGGTTTGGGTCATGACATGATGGGTTCGTAGCATTGCATGGTGGTGGTACTTGTTGAGCTTGCAGTAGAGTTCTCTCATTTGAGTAATTTGAATGGTTTGTGGGTTTAGGTTTGGTTGGTGTGTGATGTCAATAAAGCACTTGTGTTTGATGAGATAAGGTCACTAGACCTAGAATGGATACTATTGGATTTGATTGCGGGATGTTTGGAAGAATAATATTTGAATTCAGCTTAGGATTTGGCATTCGTTCTTGTCAGATGAGAGAGAGAGCACCATGGCTTATGGATCTGGTGAGTGGTGATGAATTTCTATGTATTTCCTTCATCATTAATAGTGTACAGAGGATCAGAACAAGCTTTTATTTTATATGAGGTTTATTACCAGTATTTGGTTTGTATTGAGCAGCTACTATGATCGAACATTACTGCTACGCATATGCGAGTTGTGTGGTATATCACGTGATTACATCTTGGGTTATGGTTATAGCTTGATACAACTTGTTCAGATTTATACAATGTGTAAATAGGAGATTTGGGGCTTGTAAGGATGCGAATGTTTGAAATTTTTGTTATAAGGTTTACAAACTAATGTTGAAGTGCTGATCTCCAGTTATGTTGTGTTATCAGGCTTACATAGTTTGTGACGACGTGGGATCACTCCCGGGTATTTTTATGGTAAGGTTAGACAGCGATTTGATGGCTTTGGAATGACTCTAGGCACGTTCGAGGATGAACATATGTTTAAGTGAGGGAGAAAGTAACGACTCGACCGGTCATTTGGAGAATTTACACTTCGCTTGGTGGTTTGAGGGATAGAGAAGCTCCGTATGATGTATTATGACTTGTGTGTATCGTCGGTTTTAGTTTTCAGGTATTTCAGAATTAGTTTAGAAGAGTGAATGTCATGATTAAAGCTTTAAGTTGAAAGAGTTAACCAAGTTTGACTTTTTAGTATTTGACATCGGATTGGAGTTTTGATGGTTCCGTTAAGACTTGGGCTTATGCCCGGATTTGCATTTGGATATCTCTAGAAGGTTTCGGCACTAATTGGCGAAATTTGGAAATTTGAAAGTTTGGAATGTTCATAAGTTTGACCAGGAGTTGATTTTGATGATATCGGGTTCTGATTGTGGTTTCGAGATTTAGAATATCTTTTTTAGGTCAATTGGAACTTAAATGCAACATTTGAGTTCATTCTGGGTTCATTTGATAAGGTTCGACTCGAGATTTGGAAGTTGAAAGATTCAAAATTCATAAGTTCGATTTGAGGTGTGGTTGGTGGTTATGATGTTGTCATGCGTGATTTGAGGCCTCGAATAAGTCCGTATTGGACTTGTTGGTATATGGGGACGGGGTATTCGTGGGCTAGGCTGAGGTTCAGATAGGTTTGGGTTCTGTTGCGGTCATTTTTTATGTTTCGACATCATTTCTTCAAGCATAAATGGTACCATATTAAACAAATGAGCTCCAATTTCTATATTGATTGAAGCATTAGATCGATATTGTAATTTTGAAGCCATAGCAATTGGAATCATCAAGTTTCGACGTCGCATGAAAATTTATGGTCATTTTACTAAGAATTGGGTTGTCATATTTTTCCATATTAATTACAAAATTGCCACTCAAAATTCGTATTTAAAAATCAACACTATTTTCAAATATTGAAACCAACATAACTCTTTTATAAGGTCAAATGGAGTGATTCACAGAATGACCAATTTTTGTCTCGAAAACCGCTCTTATGGCAGGTTCCACGCGGGATTAGATTACCATAAATACCTTTTTTCTCTTCAACCCCTGAAACATTAGCTTTAACCTCTTCTTTTTCAACCTTTACTTCTATACCATCATAAGGTCGCTCCACCTTCGATTAAATTAGGGACATCCATACCCTCAATGTGAACCTCATTAGGATTCAAGGATCATACATACTTTCTTGGAATAAGTTTATAGGGAAAGAACAACATGGACAACCTTAGTTTCTAGGTGTAGATCCTTTATGAATTAGCATATCATTTGTGTTCATTTCACTTTAGATCATTCTAAAAGAAAGAAGTAAGTTACTTAACATACCTTGACCACTTTGGGTCCTTATTACCTTCCAAGAAACTCTTCAAACAAGTCAACTCAATCTATCATAGCATAAGGAGATTCAAAATGAGTGTGGAGTAAAGGCTAAGTGCGCAACTTAAACTAGTAACTCGTTTATGTAAATTTGGGAAGTATCTCCCCTGTAAAAAGAGCCTCCACCAATACCATATACCAACAAAAATTACCACAGCAATCCAGCAATACATAATTATCAATAACAAGACACCATAAAACAACAACAAGTCACAACTACTTTACGACGAGCGGCGAGCTACAATTGGAATTCGTATACCCCATATGACCCCTTATAGACTTTTACTTTAACTTAATATTATCATTAAACTTATAATGAATTTATTCATCAATGATTCCATCCTTATTCTATATATTTATAACAACGAAAATAATCCACAACTCCAATTATCCTCAATTAGCTACTTTATTCACTAGTTTATGTCTAGTCCATCCATTTAACTTAATCAATGTTAAGATAACCTTAATAAGAAGAAAGAACACAATATAATTACCTTATACAGTGGATTAAAGTCGAAATCCATGTTATATTTAGCTTACAACATCCCAATAAACCCCAATCACTTCATACCCAAAACGACAACTATAGTAGTGTCAAACACCATGAAAATCTTACAAAGAACGGTTAATCCACCATTTCGTACATTATGTGATGTTTATACACAAAATTTATCCCCCAAAACTCCATTAAACAACATCAAAATAGACATCCCAAAAGTAACATGAAACAACCCACATAACAGTCCATTACAAGTCAAATAATTCGAACTCACAGCTTCTGATCACCGTCCCATGAGTTCTAACTATTAGGAAATGAATTTATCAATATTACTTCATATTTAAAAGCTTTATTACAGAAATAAGACTTTTTAAACTATTAAACACCTTCCAAAACTCAAACTACAAAGAAAAAGAGAGGCAATATAGCGATACTTACGTCGTAGGGATCGTTTAGATGTTATTGCTACCTGATTTCGTGCCCCAGATGATAATCTTGTTGGAAACCTTTGTGGAGATATTGAGAGTAAAGTTAAAGGACTTATTTGGTCGTGTTCTCTGAAAATTTGAAGAAAGAGACGAGAAAAGGTTATAAATATCCATTTTTTTTGGAAAGTCAAAAAGGTGCTACTTGGCACCCTATCATTTCCCTTCTTCATATGCTTATATATTTTTATCTGGATGTCGTATGAATGAATGAATGGTTAAGAGAGTTGGAAACTATATTAAAGGATCTTCAATTTAGTATATAATATGTCTAAAAAAATCTCATATAACACATGAAATGTATTTCTCAAATAGCTTTAGTGATACACCTACTTGTCACCTATGCAGTTTGTTCAGTCTCGCGAAACTGCAAGTATCTCTCAAATCAAATGTTGTATCGATGAACGGTTTAATGAGTTAGAAACTATACTCATAGATATTTAATTTGATATGTAGATCATCCCGTAATTCTAAGTATATTGGGAGAAAATCGATGCTACATGTGACCTAATTTTCAGCACACTTATGAATATAACTTATGATGACCTTTACCAACTTTTGTTTCACAATTCGCTTAACTTCAAAATGTAACACACGAATGTCATAAAGCCTAAAATAACTCATAACATAACCTCTTTATTAAGTTAAGAACTCTATTATCACAGTGAACCCCTTGGTAACTCTTCAATTTGTTTAGCTTCTAAGCTTTGCAACCCTCTTGGTACTTGGGAAAAAAGTACCCCCATCATAGTGAACCTCTCCTTGTGATCGGCATGAGGTAGATGCCTCCCATCCGGGGGGCATTTCGAATCGGAGTTTCCTTAGACAACCACCAGATTTGTTCCCATGGTTTGATCCTTCCCAGTAAAACGCGGCGTGTTCGAATTCTCATCGCTTTTACGCGAGAAAGGGGGAACGCCTTCTAAGCTTAAGTATTCCTCATATAACTTTGGTCATACCTTCACAATCTGCAACCTAGGAAAAATTTGCCTATGAGAACTCCCAGTCTCCAAATCCCTAGTATACTAGAATCACCGTATCCAATCCTAACTCGACCACTAAAGTGACTGGCACATCCTTCATACATAATCATCCCATGAGAAATACTTCTATAATTCTTTCGTGCCAAAAAGCAGAATCAGAACACTGGTAGTCTATCAACCAGACGAGTACTACAATACCAATGAAGCATTTGGAAGTCAAAATACAATGCGCCTTTTGAAATGCGCACCCTTCTCAGGCAGTACCAAGTAGTAATAGCATTCATCTAATCATCTAAAACCGTACATGTTGTCCTAATATCATGACCTTCCCTCCAAATTTGAACTTCCACCTTGTACATGCAAATCTCAATCCCAAATAACGCACCGCACCTATCATGCCATCATGTGAAAGGCACGAGAATCCCATTATCAACTCTATGTCACAAGCAGAATACATACCCGATTCAGTTAGAAACCTTCCACTTGATCCCATCCAGGACAAAATTACAACATGCAACATACCCCTCATACATATAGATAATATCCATCTCTACTTGTGGATGAAACCATCGAGAACACTTCGAAACCTATTTGCACATAAGTAAGCCATTAGAACGAAATCCATCGAACTCAACCAACTCATGCAGGTCACCAAACCCAAGAGTATTGCCACAAAACACCTGTAGAGATTTACCACATCATAAGTACCCAAAGATTGTGTTGATCCAACCAAGTCACGCAGGTCGTCAAACCCAAGAGTATTCCCAAAAAAACACCTATAGAGATTTACCACATCATAAGTACCCAAAGAACCGAGCATATTCGTTAATGTGTTGATCAAACCTACTACCAAGATGTCCTATTTCTCTGAGTCCCTTCCAAAGTACCCTCAAGTTGACACTTCTCCTTGCCAGAATACCATGATCCTTACCCAAAGCTCACCACAAGATATCCTAGCAAAAAACCACACCGCCTTAAGGCCCATAAGACATTGTATTCCCTCTTAAGCACTCCAAAAGTTCCACAACTGAGACACCTACTCTAAAGAGGCCTGTTGTGAATCTAAAGTTGTTCCTTTTACCTTTCTGATACCGAAATGTAGAATCCATAGTGATAGAGTAATAATGCAAGTCCCGGCACAATCCAATGAAAATCTCAGATCTTAGCAATATTCAAATCCGGGGAAATCCTCCAAATGCCACATATGAATCTTGAGCTCTTTAGAACCTTCTCGAGAGTCATTCTCTCCTCTTAAGTTTCAATTTCACTGCCCAGACAGGCCGAACGACATGTACCCCACTAGCATGACTACACCCAAAGAAGTAACCCTGCCTTAACCCAACCGAGTAAATTCCTACTCCATGCATACTACATCCTTCACGAATAACAACTCAAATCATTTCATGATTTCCATATACCCATAGAGTGTAATATAACCCATATCAAGAAATTTCCTTACTCGAGTCATCCTTGATCTCAACCTCTTCTAGTCATAACTGATCCACAAGTATTCCTTAGACCGAAACCAATACAACACATAACCATGCAATTAAATTGCAGATGGTAGCCTCCCCCACATGGCTCAAAGCTATAGAACAAAACATTCAATAACTCACAATACCCATACTATATTACTGTCATAATCTGCACTAAAATTCAACTAAATCCTTCATAAGCTCATGCAACACAAAACTATAAAATATCTCAAATCATCTCCTAAGCTCGCATTCATCCTCGTGACAGTCAGATCAGCTTTCTCAACTAGTCCAAACTCAAATCGCAACACATATAACCCACTAGTAGAAAGAAACTCTCAACACAACATCATAAGGATCACACATCCGTAGACCACCCCGCAGGCGATAACTTACTTGCTTAGCCTCAAAATGGCATTTCACTACGCCCGACCATGGCCACAACCATCATGCAATTACTTAATCTTTCCGAGTTTAAGCTCATCAGCAAGACATAAGAAGCTATTTCATCCCATAACTGGACAACATGAAAGATCCCTCAACACGATCATAACACGAGACTGTACAACACATCAAGACACAAATCAAGAATCGAATAGTCCTTTTTCACATCCTAAGAAATTTCTTCACCTCACATCCAAGCCATATAAACACATATGGTCATCACATCTTATTCATTATATAGCTATCCAATCACTCACCGAGCCATAAATCTTGCCCCTAGAGGTACTACCAGACATATAAGCCCATAATCACATGCTCACACAACTGAAACCACCAAGCCCAAACTGCAACCATAACCCAGCCCTAAGTCCTCCAGACTGGACCATCACAAAAACATAGAAAACACACCTCGCACCTCATCCATGGAATCATAAATTGTCGATACATAGCTGATATAGCGCACTCACATAACCTACGAGTGAGTGAAAGAAATTCAAAGAGATATGCTTCAAGCTAAATCTATGTCGCACGATAAGGAAAGAAAGATGCCATGTAGCCTCTTAAAGATAGGTATGGATGTCATCATATCGATCTGCAAGACTCTACTAAACATTTGCTCATGAGTCGTAGAACCTATGAACCTACATATCTGATGCCAACTTGACATGATCCAAAATCCAACTAGTCGTGACGGCACCTAAACCAACCCGCTAGGTAAGCAAATTAACAACAATCCAATTCAAACGAGGTTTACTAAGAAAATAATGATGAAATAACTGAACATTTATACAAAAACCCCATGGATTGGTAGTACAAATCATGAGCTTATAAGACTTAGAGTTCACAAAGCTAGTAAGAAATAAGTACATCATATATTTGAAATATGCATAAACAGCTATAACCGGAATGCGGGTATATCTTCAATTCCAGCTCCCGCCATACACATCAACATTAGCTTCAAGATCTGCAAGAAGGTGCAGAAGTGTAGTATGAGTATAACCGATCTCATGTACTCATTAAGTAACAAACATAAGCTTTGGTTGAAAGTGTTTACGATCTCGAAGATATAGTCAGTGTCCAAAACCATTAGTCAAGAACAACTCGTAACAACATAATAAAAATAGTGAAAGTAATAACTCAAAGATATTATGCTCGTCTTGTTTACAGTTACGAAAAATAGGCATGCTTTTCAAGTATAACAATGAAACCCAAATCATTTACCGAAAACACTAAAATACAGGTACATCAGAAAAACTAGGATTTATCCCAAACATTCAACAACAAATAAGATATTTCATTTTTTGATTACGTGAGGAAAGTACATCTCTATGCCTACATGTCAATATGCATGTCAAGTTATCAATTATCATATATTGTCTAGCATAAGGAAAATGCATTTCTATGCCTACATGCCAAGCATGCATGTCAAATTAATGCATCACAGTCATAATCCCAGGTACTCACACTCTCAGAGTACTCAATATGCATGTATCAAACTCCCACTCATCACATACACTCACTCAACATTGTATGGTACCCACACCCAATACTGGTATGCCAGACTCCGGAGGGGCGGATCCTGCCCAAGTGCTAAAATAAAGCCAATATGGCCTGCTACAGCATGTAGCCCGATACCATAAATATCAATACTGCAATGCACCCTGGTCGCATAAATATCAGTGATGCAGTGTGGAGCCCGATCCCATAAATATCATTATTACGTCGTGCATCCCGATCACATAATAGCTCTAATGTGATGTTCAACCTGATTCCATTAATACCACTGCTGCGCCGTGCAACCCCATCAAAAAAATATCACTCACAACATGGCTTGCATGCCCATATCAGCCATCAGTCTCTCAAGTCTCAAATGCTCACAACCTCGCACCACTTAGTCCAAACAATGATAACATGTGAAGTAACAATGAGTGATGAACAAAGACTGTGATATGATATGCAAATGAAGAATCATGACTGAGTATATAATTACAGTTAGAGAAGACAGCTTAAAATAACAGAAAAAGCTTCATTATGTCTCAACCGAATAAGCGCATAGCCTAAACATGGTTTCTAACATGATTCACACCTCATATAATCAAACAAGTAGTGATAACATGAATTTAACAAGATATAACAGAAAAACAAGTACGGCCATATTTTAATAGTCAATTAAAAACATGATTTCTCCAGTGCACGCCCACATGATCATCACCTAGCATGTGTGTTATGTCAATACATCTACTATAACATAGTTCCTAAGGTTAAATACCCTGAAATAAAAGTTTAGAAGTGTTACTTACGCAAAATTCAATTACCGAGAAAGCAAAACAATACTCTAGAAATACTATCACGCGCGTAACAACCTCTGAACGGCTCAAAACTAACCATAATCAACTCAAACAAATCAAGTAATTCCATAGGAAATAAACCCAAATGATAAAGGTCGAATCTTTAATTAATTACTCAAAGTCAACAAAAAAGTCAAACTCGGGTCCACACCCCGGAACCCGACAAAACTAACAAAATCCGACAACCCGTTCGAATATGAATCCAACCATACTAATTTTACTCAAATCGGACTCTGAATCGATGTTGAAAACCCAATTATTCACTATAGAAATTTTTTGACAATACCCCAATTTCTCTTGTTAAATCCCATGTTTGATATTAAATCTAGTGATGGATTCATGTAAATCTCATAGATATATGTTAGAATCACTTACCCCAAGCTTGTAGATGAATGTCTAGGTTGAAACTCTTCAAACCTGAGCTCCTAAGTCTCTAAAGTGGTGAAGAATGAAATAAAAGTCAAAAATCCCATTTATACAATATCTGATCTCCCACTGTGGTGACCGCAATTTTATTGTGTTGTCCGCACTTCCAAGTTCTGTGGGTGCAATCCAAAATGCCTGGCCACACTTCAACAAAAACTACACTATCAGTCGTCAGTAAATTAACCATACCTTTATGTACAAATGTCTAAATGATGAATAGTTTGATATTATAGAAAGTAGACTCAAAGAGCTACAACTTTCAGTTTTGGATCATCTCGAAATTCCTTATAGATTGCAAGGCATAAGCTCTCTAAGTCTAACCAACAAACCTACATATTTCCTGTTACGGGCCCCAGTGCGGTCCTCACTTATACCAATGTCTCCGCACAATGGCGTTTACGGCCGCACTTGAGGCTTTGCCTCAACACTCCAATAGTTCCCTCAGTACTCTAAAAGTGCCCTCTGCTTCATATATTTCAAGAAAATCAACAAGGTGCCGAAATGCTCAAACTTGTTTAGAACCCTCTCGAATCTCTCGGGACCCTTTCATATCATCCCAAAAAGTCCATAACCATTATCCGGACCTATTCAATGTCTCAAAATACAAACGGACAAAGAATCAAAGACAAAATCACATGTTAAACTCTCTTAAGTGCATAAACTTCTAAACTTCTAACCAAGTGTTTGATTTATTCCTAACCAACTCTGATCACAATCAAACTTTGCACACAAGTTTCAAATGACATAACGAGCATATTCCAACTCCCGGAACAACAATCCGAACTCAATAACTCCCAGTCAAACTTATAAATATTCCAAACTTTCAAAGTTCCAACTTTCGCCAATTAGTGATGAAACCTTCTAGAAACATTCAAATGAAAATCGGGGAATACCCCCAAGTCCAAAATCCCCAGTTGGACCTAACGGAACCATCAAAGCTCCGATCCAGGGTCAAATACACAAAAGTTAAACTCGGTCAAGTCCTCCAACTTGGAGCTTCTAAGATGTGAATAATTCTTGCAAATCAATCTCGAATCACCCGAAAACAAAAATCGATGATAAACACAAGTTATTATACCTCATATGAAGAAACTCATGTCCTCTAACCATATATTGGAATGCAAATGCTCAAAACAACTGGTCGGATCGTTACACTTATTCTTCTTCTTGTTCTCTTATTATTCCTTATTTTTGTAAGTTCTTTGTCACCATCTACCTTATATTCTTTTTTTTTTCTTTTGATTTATTCTGTATCTTCTTGACTATTGGACTTTTAGGATCTATTTTAATATTTTCCCTGATTGTCACCATTTATTTCGTTCTTTTCAGCAAATCTATATTGAAGGATAGAATGTCCCAGAATCTTGTAATGTTTATAATACTTTAAAACACTCTCATATTCAAGTTTCTGTGTATATGATTTTAAACTGTTCGTTTCTTTATATTATCTAACCTAGATTGAGTTCAATTTAAGCTTGGTTAGATCGACCTCCACCTTAACCTTCGCCATACCAAGCCTAGTCCTATAGTCAGTAGCCATATTCATTGATAGTGGAATTTTAATAGGACTCGGAATTTGTTTCACACAGTTGGCTTTATGGAAATGGAAAGGCAAACCAGGCAGAAGGACCCATACATGAACTATAAGGAAATACTCCTTTGTCTTGAAATCTGCAGACCATTCTTTAAGAAATATTATTTGACCTTTGATCTCAATCGATCTTCTCTACCAAACATAATTAAAATCATATTCATTGGTAAAATTTAGAAATACAATTCAAAATCATATACACTAATCTTAACATTACTTTTTACTGAAATTTTCTCTGCGACGTTGGATCTAATCTTTTCAAATTAAGGTCAGACCGTAATATATTTGCCCAAAATTTTTAGTTTACATTCTTCCGCCTTCACTCCATAATAATTGCAAGCTTTGGAATGACTATAGTCATCCCATTATGAGCGGAAAGTCGAGCTTTAGACATCCGAATTGCTGTAGCGATTCGATTGAGGGCTTAGAGAAAAGGAGATTTCATAACATTAGCATATCCTGATTTTGATTGATTTTCTTCCTCAAGTGCATGATAGAAGATGGAGGGGTTGGGTTCTTAAGTGGACGCGCTAAAATGGAGTTGATCGATGTTCTTAATAGGGTGATGTGTAAGCACCAATGTGACAACCTGACAGGTCATTTTCAAGAATAGCTCCTTCTTAATGTTTTGAGACCTCTCGTAGCTTTATTAAATGAGTTATGACTTGGGTGTGTTGTATTTTTTGTTTTTTGGAAAGCTATTTTGTTAAATTTTAAAGAAAATATTATTTTGACTTATATCAAGGATTAAGTTGACTACGGTTATCGTTCTTGGTAAACGACCTCATATAGGTATTTTGATGATTCCAGTAGGTTCTTATGATATTTTTTGGACTTGTACGCATATTTCGTGTGGTCCAGGGTGATACAAGGGCGTTTTGGCGCATTATGTGAAAATTGGCAAAAGTTTGAAAATCTCAAGTTTTGATGATTGATTCTTTATTTAGATACTACTTTAATGATTTGAGTAAGAGAGCGAGTTTGTACGATGCTATTACACTGTTTTGAAAGTTCAGGTTGGATCCCGAGGGGCTCGGCTGAGTTTCTGATGTGTTTTGATTGATTTTGAAATTGTTGAAGCAAAGTAGTTATTTTTGTGAAGTTACAGGTCTTGTATTTGCTAGGACCTGACATCAACTGAGATCCTCTCATTTTTGATGTCAGGCTTGCAATGCAAAATAGGGTAGGAGACTGAAGACTTCGCTTTTGCAAAGTAGTGTTCGTATTTGCGAACTGGTGGGAGGTCGCATTATGATCTTGGAGTCGCATTTGTGACAACTATACAGGGCAAGTAGCTTCGCAAATTCGAAAGCTTCATTTGCAATGACGGAGTCCTTCACATTTTGCGAAGGAATGGTCGCATTTGCGACATATATGCACTGCGGCACTGATCGAATCCGTGATCAGAGGTTCCCATTTGCGGACATCACAGTCGCCAACAACGATACTTGCAGCTGGGTAAAAAATGGAAAAACTTGGGACTTAGCTCATTTTACACCATTTTTCGACCCTACACTCCACTGAGGCTATTTCTTGAGAACATTTTCTCCTAAATTCATTGGTAAGCAACTTTAATTTGTTTTCCATCAATTCCCATTACTTATTCATAAATTTATTCATCAAATCTATGAATTTCAAGGTAGAAATTATGGATTTTGGGTAGAATTAAAGAATTATTAAAAATTGAGATTAAGTCTTCGAATTAAGGCCGTATTTTGAAACAAATCACGTATCCGGGTCGGGGGTGAATGGGTAATCGGAATTTTGTCCAAATCTCGGATTTCAACCATGTATGTATGGGTTGACTTTTTCAATTATGATCAAAATTGAACCTTTTTCATTTGTGGATAGTTTGTAAAACTTGTTTTGGATTGTTTGAATAATGTTTGGTTGGATTCGGTTGGGTTGAAAGCTCGTTCTAAAGGAAAGGTCGTGGTTGATTGTTGATTTTATTCTGAAAAGAGCTAAGTGTCAGGTTAACTTATAGGACTTGATTTTTCTATTTGTTACTTGATTTATGTATGGAAACAGCTGTATGCAAGGTGAAAAGTGTATATGTGCTTTCATGGTTAAGTATGTGAGGCAAACTATTTAATTGCATGTTTTCCTTTATACCATAGTTTATTTTGTTCCATGTTATTACTCATTATTTGCTTTAATTTCTACTTGTCATTACATTTTAAATTCATGCTTTCATGCTTTACCTGCCTCAATTTGTTATATGTTCCATGTATCCATGCCTTTATTTATTTAGCGCCTTCGTGTGCTTATGCTTTTGTATGTTGTTAAATAGCCGCTTTTACATGTCTTATGTCTTTCCATGTTTAATTTCCTTACTTGCTTCCAATTCACTGTATTATGTATATTGAACTATCTTAGAGTCTTTATTTGTTTAGTTCCCTTTTGTGTTACGTTGTGAGATACATCTTAGCTTGTTGTAGTATTATAATGTGTATACGTGGGATCGGGTTGCATGCTGCAATGGTATTGATATGATATTGGTATCGAGTTACACACTCCAGCGATACTGAGATTATATATTTGGTATTGATGTTACATATAGGGTTGGGTTGCACGCAACTATGGTATTATTATTGTGTTGGATCATGTTGCGTCCGGCAACAGAGAAGTTTCATTTTGGCTATTCTTGGATGTTGATTCTATACTGTATTGTGTTGTGGAACCTTACATTTATTGTATTTTGGGGCCCTCTGTTGGGTCTTTCTTATTCCGATGTTCACGTTAATTGTTGTTTCTCTATTCAGCATTCTTTTCAACTTATACTCGTACAAGTTTATAGTGAGTGCCCTGTCATAGCCTCATCACTTCTTCGTCGAGGTTATAGTCACATTGACGAATGGGTTCGGTTGTACTCATATTACAATTATGCACGTCTTATGCAGATTCCGGTGTTGGTCTCAGCAGCGTTTAGTGGATATTGCTCAGACCACTCATATAAGAGACTTGAGATAGATCTGCACAGCTTTCGCAGACCTTGAAGTCCCTTTTCTATTTGTATTATTGTTTATGTTATTTCAGATAGTTCTATTTCATTTTAGATTCTGTATGTAGTATTCTACTCGCTTATGCACTTGTGACACCAGTTTGCTTTGCTACGCATATTAGCCACCAGATAGTAATGTTGTAGTGTGCCTTACAGACGGTGTACCTTGATACTAAGAGCCAATTTTTATTCCGATAATAAGTAACGATTGATGCAACAAGAGATCACTAAGCAAGGGTTGATAGAAATAGTTCAGAATCCTATGATAGGTTGAGTTGTATAATCAGATAGAAGGGCCAAATGGTCCAATTGATAGCGATATAGTATACCGATCTAGAGTACATGGTAATCCCACTCTTGTTCTTATCGTTTAGTAGACTACTTTTGTATCCATTTATTCTTTTCATTTTTCAAAGTTGTGCTTGACCTATAACCATTATTCTAGTGTCGGGGTGCCTCCTATGGATTCGGTACCGGCGATGCGTGAGTTCCTATAGGTGTTTCCTAGTGATTTGTCGGGTATGCCACCCGATAGGGATATCGACTTTTGGATTGAATTGGTTCAAGTCACTCAGCCCATTTATATTCCACCATACCATATGGCTCCAGTTTAGTCGAAAGAATGGAAGGAGTAGTTGAATGATTTTTATGACAAGGGATTCATTAGACCTAGTGTCTTGCCTTTGGTATGCCAATGTTTTTTGTAATGATAAATGACAGATTGATAAGGATGTGCATAAATTATTGGCAGTTGAACAAGGTCACTATCAAGAACAAGTATTTGTTGCTGAGGTGTTATGGCTTATTTGACTGGCTTTAGGGTGCCAAGGTGCTTTACAAGATTGATATGAGATCTGTCTAACACCAGGTGAAGATTAGGGTATCGAATGTGTCATGTACCTTTTTCTCGTAAAATCAGATTTCGACACATGACAACTCTTTTAAAGGAAAGGTACTAAAAGAGAGAGTCACCACCTAACGGGTTTGAGGTGCGTTAGGGCACCTATTTGCAAATGACTCGGGATTACTAGTTTGCGTCACCAAAGATCAGGTAAGGGCACAAATTACCTTGAGGATAAGGTATTAGGCACTCCTCGTGGTCCACAATGGTGGGTCCCGGACGAACTTGAATTATATGAATTAGTCTACGAGAAAATAAAAACTTGGACAAATAAAAGAATTACTTTAAACAGAATTGAGGGGTCCTAACTTCTTTAGCTTAAAGGAACACCTCGTGCAACATAAATAATACTTCGTAACTCCCTCAAGATGGGGTGTTACTCATATTATTCAGCGCGCAGACTATCATCACCTACTACCTGATTAATATGTTTAAGTTGTTTACCTAAAGCGCTCTAGTCAATTCTAAGTCGTACCCTATGCGTTGTAACGGCCCGGTCGGTCATTCCGTAAGATTGATCCATGTTTCCCCTGTTTCTGCTTTATTGTGTTGTTTAGCCTAATTTTGTCGTGTTGAGTCGGTTGGTTCCGGTT
The DNA here is from genome assembly GCA_005239505.1 of Nicotiana paniculata. Taxonomy (NCBI): domain Eukaryota; kingdom Viridiplantae; phylum Streptophyta; class Magnoliopsida; order Solanales; family Solanaceae; genus Nicotiana; species Nicotiana paniculata. The sequence continues at coordinate 15,901 of ML317351.1, forward strand.
CGGAGTGGCCGTGGTGAGAAATGAGACACTTAGTCTCTTAAGTTGGCCTTACGGTTATGAAAGTCATCCGGAGGTTGACTATTAGGTAAACGGTCTCTGAATGAGGGTTTGGTGGCTTGGATAGTTTCGTTAGGTGATTTGGGACTTAGGAGTGTGGTCGGAATGTCATTCGGAGGTCCGGAGTAGAATTAGGCTTGAATTGGCGAAATTTAGATTTTGGCAATTTTCGGTCGGTAGTGGAAAATTAGATATCAGTGTCGGAATGGAATTTCGGAAGTTAGGACAAGTTCGTACTATCATTTTGGATGTGCGTGCAAATTTTCAGGTCATTTGGGCGTGTTTTGGTTGGTTTCGGCAACGTTGGCGAATTTCGGAAGTTAGAAATACTTAGGCTCGAATTATGGATTTATTTGGCGTTTTAATGTGGTTTTGGGTGTTCTGAGGGTTCGACTAAGTTTGGGTGATCATATAGTACTTGGGGGTGCTATTGGTTGACGTCCCGAGGGCCTCGGGATGAGTTCTGATGGTTTACGGATGAGATTTTTGGTATTAGAGTTTGCTGGTGTTTGCTGTTTTGTGATCCCGTAGATGCGGACGGGTGGCTGTAAGTGCAGTCACCGCAGATGCAGGTTGGCCATCGCAGGTGCGAAAATGGGGGAGTTGGGAAGGAACCGCAGAAGCGGATGTTTGGGCCGCACTTGCGAATCCGCAGATGAGGTAAGTGGAGTGCAGGTGCGGAAGTGGTCTGTTAAGTGGGAATATGCAGGTGCGCACCTGGGACCGCAGGTGCGAGTCCGCAGCTGCGGGGAAAAGGCCGTAGATGCAGTTTTCACTAGGCCGAGGATATAAACACCGTCCTTCGCGAATTTTAGGCATTTTCATCATATTTTCATACTGGTTGAGGCTTTTGGTAGAAAATTGAAGAGGGATTTCCGTGGAGGTAAGTTTGTTGGACCTTAAACTAGATTCTATATTGATATTTGACGGATTAAGCATGGAATTAGTGAAATTTAATGGTATAAATTTTGGGTTTAGGGCTTGGGAATTTGAGACTTAAACTTGAGGAATTGAGGGGTCATTTGTGGTTGGATTTTGATGCATTTAACATGTATAGACTCGGGAAAGGATGAGGAATATTGTGATGTGATTTTTATAGAATTCGGATACGTGGGCCCGGGGGTCGGGTTTGGCCAATTTCCGGAATTTTGGTTAAATTTGATAATTTTCGGGTGGGCTTTGTTCCTTTAGCCTATATTGATGATATTAGTCTGGTTTTGGTTAGATTCGGAGCAATCGGGAGCCGATTAGAGAGGCAAGAGCATCGCGGATTAGTATTTGGGCCGGTTTGAGGTAAGTAATGACTGTAAATCTTGTCCTGAGGGTATAAAACCCCGGACTTCGTATTTTCTCACTATTTTTGGAGTGGCGCACATGCTGGATGACGAGTATGTGGCGTGCACTGATAGGGGATTGTGACTTGGTCCATCCCATGGCAACCATTGAGTTGCGTATTTTATTCAAAATCATATGATATTTCATGTTTTAAATATTATTACTATGTTTTGGGCAGAATGCCGCATTTGGGCCTTGTGCCATGTATTTGGACCCATTGGGGGCTTTTACTGCTATTCCTCACTGTGTTGACTTATGACTTACACTCAGTCATATTATGTACAACTGATATCAAAACTCAGTCTTATTTATAATATTTTGAGATATAAAACAATATTTTGGGTTGAGTACCCCGTTTTACTCATAGCCCGAGTAGCTTTTTGAGAGATTTCTGGCTGAGTGTGGCCGAGGGCCTATGTTGTGAGGATGCTGTAGGATCGGGCTGCATGCTGCTGCATGTTACATTGTTTATGATATGTGAGAGGCTAAGAGCCGGAGTGATTATGCCACGAGATGGCTTGATATTAGTATTTCGGCTGTAGGAGTCCCTTCGGAGTTTGTACACACCCCCAGTGAGCGCAAGTACCTACAGAGTGCGATTGCCGAGCACCAAGCACTGAGTGCCGAGTGAGGAGTGATTGGGAGGCATGAGTGACTGAGGTTTCCCGAGAAGCTGATACAGAGTGATGGTGAGGCATGTTGAGGGACTAATTCTGAGGGATGTTATGCCCGAGAGTCGATTTATGAAATATGTTTTTGCCCGAGAGGCTATCTATGATTTCTATCATTTCAATATTAAATACCTTGATTCTACGGAATTTGTGAGAAGGCACATTTCAAATGATATTTTACTGAGATTGACTTTTAAATGTTTTAAGGCATCGTATTTGTGTTTTCTGAAAGAAGGAGTTCATTCTCTGTGTATTTTATGACTGCTTTTACGTGTTTCGTTGCCTTAGAAATTATTTACTTTCATTACTGCTGAGTTGGCGTACTCACATTACTCCATGCACCTAGTGTGCAGATTCAGGTGCTGGATCTGAGCGCTAGCTGTTTTCACATTCTCTTGGAGTTTGGTTCGGGATTTTGTGGTAGCTGTTTAGCGTCCGCAGCATGCCCTCTTTCCCTTCTTATCCTGTTATTTGATATCATTTCCTAGAACTGGTTGCAGTAAGGAAATAGTAGTATGTGGTAATACTTATAGATACTCATGATGGTTGACTCTAGGTTTTGGGACAGTGTATAAACTATTTTATTCGTTTTGATTCTTTAAACTACTTAACCGGAAGAATTTTGTGGAAGATCGAATAGTTTCAAGTTTAAAGGAATGTCCTTGTGTTTTTTTCCCGGTGGATTGGCTAGCATAGTATCATGATAGGCGCCATCATGGTCGACTTCATATTTGGGGTCGTGACAAGTTGGTATCAGAGCCCTAGGTTACATAGGACTCACTGGTCATGAGCAGGTTTAGTAGAGTCTTGCGGATCGGTCCGGAGACGTCTGTACTTATCTTCGAGAGGTTGTATAACCCTTAGGAAAAATCTCACATTCTTGAATTCTGTCATGCGAATATGTTGATTCGCAAAACTAAACTTCTATTATTTTCATTATCTCAGAGATGGTGAGGACTCACGCTATAGATCAGGGTGACCGGACACTAACTAGACCAGCAAGAGGTCGAGGCCGCGGTTAAGGCCGTGTCAGAGAGCGGGGTGCGGCCCGCGCAGCAGCCGGGGCAGTACTTATGGATCCACCTATTTTTCAGGATCAAGCCCCTATCGTAGATTCTCTAGTGGGACCCACGCAGGCACCGTCAGTGCCTATTGTGATTTTAGGGCTTCCGGAGACTCTAGCTCCGATTTTGACTGTGTGCACAAGTCTTCCACAGGCATTCGTTGTTCCTTCTACTGCTGCTACTTCTCAGGCTGGGGGAGGCACTTAGACTCCAGCTGCTCGTACACCTGAGCAGGATATTCAGGGGCTTCAGACCCTGGAGGCAGTTCCAGCCCAGCCAGGTGCCCCAGCTCAGGATTTCGTGATTCATGTCATGCCAGATGATGAGCAATGCAGGTTGGAGAGATTTGGTAGACTTCAGCCTCCGACATTCAGGGGTGCTGAGGGCGAGGATGCCTAGGGTTTCTTGGACAAATGTCAGAGGATGCTTCGCACTGCAGGGATACTGGAGACCAGTGAGGTCTCGTTTACTACATTCCAGTTCTCATGGGCTGTTTTTACTTGGTGGGAGTCTTATGAGAGTCGTAGGCCTGCTGGTGCAGCACCCCTTACTTGGCAGCAATTCTCTAGTCAGTTCTTATAGAAGTATGTTCCCCAGTCTCACAGAGAGGAGCTGTATAGGAAGTTTGAGCAACTGTGCCAGGGTGAGTTGACAGTAACGCAGTATGAGATGAGGTTTTTACAGCTAGCCCGTCATGCCACCGAGTTGGTTCCTACTGAGAGAGAGAGGATTAGGAGGTTCGTGGATGGCCTCACTTATCAGCTCTATATTCTGATGACCAGAGAGAGAGTTTCAGGTGCTACTTTCGAGCAGGTTGTTGATGTTGCTCGAGATATTGTGTCAGTTTGCCACCAGGAGCGAGAGGAGAGGGAGGCCAAGAGGATTCGTAGATTTGGTAGTTTCAGCGGTACTCCTTCCAAAGGACAGTTTCATCATGGTAGAGGCCGTTTATTCAGGCCTCCTCAGCCAGTCCGCCCATCATATAGTGGTGCATCTTCGGGGCATGGTCCCCGTAGTTCTTAGTCGGGCCGTTCTTCATTCAGTGCCCTTCTACCTAAGAGCTCAGCTCAAGCACCACCAGTTCACTGTTCCTCTATGCATGGTTCTTCTAGTGGCCATTCTGGTGCCAGGGGTTTCTTTCAGCCCCCGTCTCCAGCTCCAGGTAGTTGCTTCGAGTGTGGAGAGTTTGGACGTGTATGGAGATAGTGCCCTTGTCGCCTTGGTGGGTCTTCTCAGTAGAGGGGTTAGCCCTCGACTTCGGCTCCAGTTACTTCACCACCCAACCAGACAGCTAGGGGTGGGGGTCAGACCGCTAAGGACCACCCTAGAGGGGGAGGTCATACAGTTGGAGGTCAGGCTCGTATTTATGCACTTCCAGCCAGACTAGATGTTGTGGCCTCAGATGCAGTGATCACAGGTATTGTCTCAGTCTGTCTCCGAGATGCTATGGCCTTATTTGACCCTTGTTCTACGTATTCCTATGTTTTATCGTATTTTGCCCATTTTCTGGATATGCCCCGTGAATCTCTAGTTGCATAGGTTCATGTTCAACTCCGGTGGGCGGTACTATTATTGTGGACCGTGTGCATCAGTCATGTGTAATATCTATTGGGGGTCTGGAGACCCGAGCGGACCTATTGTTACTTAGCATGGTTGATTTTGATGTGATATTGGGCATGGATTGGATATCTCCGTGTCATGATGTTCTTGATTGTCACGCTAAGACTGTGACCTTAGCTATGCCACGATTTCCAAGGGTTGACTGGAGAGGTTCTTCTGAGTATGTGCCTAGCAGGGTGATTGCTTACCTGAACGCTCAGCGTATCGATGAAAATGGGTGTTTATCATATTTTGCCTTTGTGAGGGATGTCAGTGGTGGGACTCCCGCTATTGATTCGATTCCTATGGTCCGAGATTTTCCGGACGTGTTTCCTGCAGACCTGCCAGGCATGCCACCTGACAGGGACATTGATTTTGGTATTGACCTGGTGCCAGGAACTCAGCCTATTTTTATTCCACCTTATCATATGGCACCAGCGGAGCTGAAGGAATTAAAGGAGCAGCTTCAGAAACTCCTAGATAAGGGGTTCATTCGGCCTAGTGTGTTACATTGGGGTGCACCAGTGTTGTTTGTGAAGAAGAAGGATGGTTCTATGCGTATGTGTATTGGTTCTATGCGTATGCGTATGTGTATTGGTTCTATGCGTATGCGTATATGTCCCTTGCCTCGTATAGATGACTTGTTTGATTAGTTGCAGGATGCCAGGGTATTTTCCAAGATTGACTTGCGTTCTTGCTATCATCAGTTGAAGATTCGGGGGCCCGACATCCCGAAGACTGCCTTCAGGACTAGATATGGTCATTATGAGTTTCTGGTTATGTCATTCGGGCTGCCCAATGCCCCAGCAGCGTTCATGCATTTGATTAACAGCGTGTTACAGCCGTATCTAGATTTCTTTGTTATTGTGTTCATTGGCGACATCCTGGTGTGCTCTCATAGCCAGGAGGATCACGCTCAGTATTTGAGAGTCTTTTTACAGAGATTGAGGGAGGAGAAGCTTTATGCAAAGTTCTCCAAGTGTGAGTATTGGCTTGGCTCAGTAGCTTTCTTGGGGCACGTGGTGTCCAATGAGGGTATTCAGGTTGATTGAAAGAAGATATAGTCGGTGAAGAGTTGGCCCAAACCGTCCTCAGCTACAGAGATTAGGAGCTTCCTTGGTTTGGGGAGGTATTATCGTCGCTTCGTGGAGGGATTTTCTTCTATTTCTTTTCCCTTGACAAAATTTACCCAGAAGGGTGCTCCGTTCAGGTGGTCGAACGAGTGTGAGGGGAGCTTTCAGAAGCTCAAGGCTGTATTGGCCTCAGTTCTAGCGTTAGTATTGCCATCAACTTTAGGTTCTTATACCGTATATTGTGATGCCTCGAGGATAGGCATCTGTTATGTTTTGATGCAGGACGGTAGGGTGATTTCCTATGCCACGTGCCAGTTGAAGACTCATGAGAAGAATTACCCAGTGCATGATCTCGAGCTAGCAGCCATTGTTCACGCCTTGCAGATTTCGCGTCATTATTTGTATGGGGTGCATTGTAAGGTTTTCACTGATCACCATAGTCTGCAGCATCTGTTTAAACAAAAGGATCCGAATTTTCATCAGAGGAGATGATTGGAGCTTTTCAAGGGCTATGATATTACTATCCTATGCCATCCAGGGAAGGCCAATGTAGTGGCTGATGCCTTGAGTCGTAGAGAAGAGAGTTTGGGGAGTCTAGCATATCTTCTAGCAGCAGAGAGACCCTTAGCACGTGATGTTCAGGCCTTAGCGGGTCAGTTGGCGATATTGGATCTGTTAGAGCCCTGCCGGGTATTGGCTTATGTAACCTCCAGGTCTTGTCTTTATGATCGGATCAGAGAGCACCGGTATGATGACCCACACTTGCTCGTTCTTCAGGACAGGGTTCAGCGAGGTGATTCCAGGGAAGTAGTTATTGGCGATGATGGGGTTATGTGGATCTAGGGTCGGATATGCATGCCTAATGTGGATGGGCTTCGAGATTGATTCTAGCGGTGGGCCATAGCTCATAGTATTCTATCCATCCAGGTGCCGTGAAGATTTATCAGTATCTAAGACAACATTACTGGTGGAGGCGGATGAGGAAGGATATTGTTGATTTTCTAGCTCGGTGTCTCAACTGCCAGCAGGTCAAGTATGAGCACCAGAGGCCAGGTGGGTTGCATCAGAGGTTAGATATTCCGTAGTGGAACTGGGACCGAATTACCGTGGACTTTGTATTTTGGCTCCCATGGACTTCGAGGAAGTTCGATGCTATATGGGTTATTGTGGATCGGCTGACCAAGTCTCCGCACTTCATTCCTGTTGGTACTACTTATTCTTCGGAGCGGTTAGCTGAGATTTATATCAGGGAGATTGTGCGATTGCATGGTGTCCCAGTTTCTATCATTTCTGACAGAGGTACTCAGTTCACATCTCGGTTTTAGAGGGCCGTGCAGAGGGAGTTGGGTACTCACGTCGAGTTGAGCACATCATTTCATCCTCAGACTGAAGGACAGTGAGAACGCACTATTCAGATTTTGGAGGACATGTTGCATGCATGTGTCATTGATTTCAGGGGTTCACGGGACCAGTTTCTGCAACTCGTGGAGTTTGCATATAATAACAGTTATCAGTCAAGTATCCAGATGGCTCCGTATGAGGCTTTATATGGTAGGAGGTGTAGATCTCCGGTTGGTTAGTTTGAGCCGGGTGAGCCTAGGCTATTGGGCACAGACTTGGTACAGGATGTGTTGGATAAGGCGAAATTGATTCAGGACCGGCTTCGCACGGCGCGGTTTAGGAAGAAGAGTTTTGTGGACCAGAAGGTCCGAGATGTGTCTTTCATTGTTAGGGAGAAGGTGCTACTGAAGGTCTCACCCATGAAGGGTGTTATGCGGTTCGGGAAGAGGGGAAAGTTGAGTCCCCGGTTCTTGGGCCTTTTGAGGTGCTTTAGAGAGTTGGAGAGGTGGCTTATAGACTTGCTTTGCCACCCAGCTTATCGAGTGTTCATCCGGTATTTCATGTTTCCATGCTTCGTAAGTATGTTGGTGACCCGTCTCATGTTTTGTACTTCAGCACAGTTCAGCTTGAGGGTGATATGTCATATGAGGTAGAGCCGGTGGCTATTTTGGGTCGTCAAGTCAGAAGGTTGAGGTCTAAGGATGTAGTTGCAGTGAAAGTGTAGTGGAGGGGGAAGCCGATGGAGGAGGCCACCTGGGAGACCGAGCGGGAGACGTGGAGCAGATATCCACACTTATTTGAGACTCCATGTATGTTTCTAGACCCGTTCGAGGATCAACCTTTGTTTAAGATGGGGAGAATGTAACGACCCGGCCGGTCGTTCCGTAAGATTTAGCCATGTTTCCCCTGTTTTTGCTTTACTGTGTGTTGTTTAGACTAATTTTGTTGTGTTGAGTCGGTTGGTTCCGGTTCAGAGTGGTCGTAGAGATAAATGAGACACTTAGTCTCTTATGTTGGCCTTATGGTTAGAAAATTTAACCGGAGGTTGACTATTAGGTAAACAGTCTCGGAATGAGTGTTTGGTGGCTCGGATAGCTTCGTTAGGTGAGTTGGGCCTTAGGATTGTGTACGAAATATCATTCGGAGGTCCGGAGTAGAATTAGGCTTGAATTGGCGAAATTTAGTTTTTGACAATTTCCGGTCGGCAGTGGAAAATTAGCTATCGGGCTCAAAATGGAATTTTGAAAGTTGGGACAGGTTCGTAGCGTAATTTTGGATGTGTTTGCAAAATTTTAGGTCATTCGGGCGTATTTTGGTTGGTTTCGGCATCGTTGACGAATTTCGAAAGTTAGAAATCCTTAGGCTCGAATTATGGATTTATTTGGCGTTTTGATATGCTTTTGGGTGTTCTGAGGTTCGACTAAGTTCGGGTCATCATATAGGATTTGGGGGTGCCATTGGTTGAGGTCCCGAGGTCCTCGGGATGAGTTCAGATGCGGACGGTTGGCCGCAGGTGCTGTTACCACTAGTGTGGGTTGGCCATCGCAGGTGCGAAAATGGGGGAGGTGGGAAGGAACCGCAGAAGCAGAAGTTTGGGCCGCACCTGCGAGTCCGCAGATGCGGTAAGTGGAGCGCAGGTGCGGAACTGGTCTGTTAAGTGGGAATTTGCAGGTACACACATAGGACCGCAGGTGCGAGAAAAAGGCCGCAGGTGCGGTTTTCGCTGGGCAGATGATATAAATACTTGCCTTCACGAATTTTAGGCATTTTCATCATATGTTCATATGGGTTGAGACTTTTGGGAGAAAATTGAAGAGGTATTTCAAGGGATTTACGTTGAGGTAAGTTTCTTGGACCTAAAAATCGATTCTATGTTGATATTTGATGGATTAAGCATGGAATTAGTGGAATTTAATGGTATAAATTGGGGGTTTAGGGATTGGGAATTTGAGACTTAAAATTGAGGAATTAAGGGGTCATTTGTGGTTGGATTTTGATGCATTTTACATGTATAGACTCGGGAAAGGATGATGATTCTTGTGATGTGGTTTTTATAGAATTTCGAGGCATGGGCCCGGAGGTCGGGTTTGGCCAATTTCGGGGAATTTTGGTTAAAATTGATAATTTTCGAGTGGACTTTGTTTCTTTAGCGTATATTGATGATATTAATTTGGTTTTGGTTAGATTAGGAGAAACAGGGAGCTGACTTGAGAGGCAAGAGCATCGGGTATTAGTATTTGGGCCGGTTTGAGGTAAGTAATGACTGTAAATCTTGTCCTGAGGGTATGAAACCCCGGACTTCGTATTTTCGCACTATTTTTAGAGTGGCGCACATGCTGGATGATGATTGTGTGGCATGCACTAATAGGGGATTGTGACTTGGTCCATCTTGTGACAACTATTGAGTTGCGTATTTGATTCTAAATCATATGATATTTCATGGTTTAAAGATTATTACTATGTTTTGGGTGGAATACCGCATTTGGGACTCGTGGCATGTATTTGGACCCCATAGGGGCTTTTACTGTTGTTCCTCACTGTGTTGACTTATGATTTACACTTAGCCTTATTACGTATAACTGATTTCGAAACTCAGTCTTATTTACACTATTTTGAGATATAAAATGATATTTTGGGTTGAGTACCCCGTTTTGCTGATAGTCCGGGTAGCTTTTTGAGAAATTTCTTACTGAGTGTGGCAGAGGGCCTATGTTGTGAGGATGCTATGGGATCAGGGTGCACTCCGCAGCATGTTACATTTTTTATGATATGTGAGAGGCCGAGAGCCTGAGTGATTATGTCACGAGATGGCTTTGATATTAGCCCTTGGGCTGTAGGATCCCATCCGAAGTCTGTACACACCCTCAGTGAGCGCAGGTACCTACTGAGTGCCGAGTGCTGAGCGCCGAGCGCCAAGTACCGAGTGACGAGTGATTGGGAAGCATGAGTAACTATGAGGTTGCCCGAGGGGCTGATACAGAGTGATGGTGAGGCATGTTGAGTGACTAATTCTGAAGGATGTTATGCCCGAGAGGCGATTTATGAAATATGTTTTTACCCGAGAGGCTATCTATCATTTCTATATTAAATTACCTTGATTTCTATGGAATTTGTGAGAAGGCACATTTCAAACTATATTTTAATGAGATTGACCTTTAAATGTTGTAAGGCATCCTATTTGTGTTTTCTGAAAGAAGGAGTTCATTCTCTTTGTATTTTATGACTACTTTTACGTGTTTCATTGCCTTAGACATTATTTACTTTCATTATTGCTGATTTGGCGTACTCAGATTACGCCCTGCACCTTATGTGCAGATTTAGGTGTTGGATCTGAGCGCTATCTGTTTTCACATTCTCTTGGAGTTTGGTTCGGGATTTTTAGATAGCTGTTTGGCGTCCGCAGCATGCCCTCTTTCCCTCCGTATCCTGTTATTTGACATCATTTCCTAGAGCTGGTTGTAGTAATGAAATAGTAGTACGTGGTATTATTTATAGATGCTCATGACGATTGACTCCAGGTTTTGGGGAAGTGTATAAACTATTATATTCGTTTTTTTGCTCTAAACTACTTAACCGAAAGAATTTTGTGGAATATCAAATAGTTTCGAATTTAAGGGAAAGTCCTTATGTTGTTTTCCCGGTGGATTGGCTAGCCTAGTTTCATGATAGGTGCCATCACGGTCGGCTTCGTATTTGGAGTCGTGACATGTTGGTATCATAGCCCTAGGTTACATAGGACTCACCGGCCATGAGAAGGTTTAGTAGAGTCTTGTGGATCGGTACAGAGACGTCTGTACTTATCTTCGAGAGGTTGTAGAAACCTTAGGAAAAATCTCACATTCTTGAATTTATCGTGTGAATCTGTTGATTGCTGAAGCTAAACTTCCGTTGTTTTCATTCTCTCACAGATGGTGAGGACTCGCGCTACTAGTCAGGGTGACCAGACACCAGCTAGACCAGCGAGAGGTCGAGGCCGCGGTCGAGGCAATGTTATAGGGAAGGGTGTGGCCCGCGCAGCACCCGAGGCAGTACCCGTGGATCCACCTATTGTTGAGGATTATGTCCCCGCCGTAGATGCTCCAGCGAGTGGTTCTAGACCATAACTTAAGCTGCTCAAAAAAGAAAATACTAAGCGACATACAAAAAACAGTTTAGGACTTTCAAATAGAAGCAAGTATGGGCTCAAATTAGCCTTCGCATTTAGACATCAAATGCACGCCAAACTGGTAAACATTTTGATAGATTTTAATTAATTATAGTAGAATCCTATAGGCAATATCTCTACGTGATATCAAATAATGAGCAGACAGTCATGCACAAAGCCAGTTTCTTAGTGCGATTTCCAAAACCTACATATGTTTGCCTACAATTTTTTAGCATAATGCAATTTAGCTTACTACCATGATATCTAGGCGTTTTATGTGATAATAACAGTGGCAATCACATAAACATATCCAAAATTACTTGTTTTAATCATATATGCATGTTTTCTAGTAAGGGTAACAACATAATGTTTTGAAACTTATGAATAAACGGGCAGAAATGATAATTAAATTAATTCAAACATATAGGCATGCTTTCTACAATTAATCAAATTTTAGATTCTATAGACATGATTTATATAAATCGTGAACAGAACAGTATAAAACAGGAGTTTGCACATATATTGAATAATACCATTTCCTATAGGCATGGTCTCTAACAAGCAAAAATAGAACATCATTGAACCAAGCATTGAACCTATGGGCATGGTTGCTAGCATGTGATTACTGAACATAATAAGGTACGTATAGGCATGATTTCTAACATACAACATTTAACAACAGATAATCGAACCTGTAGGAAAGATTTCTACCCAACTTTATTGCAAATGAAAAATAAGAACCACTTCCCAATTTTACTAATTCCCCAGAATTGTTATTATAGATAATTATTACAGACCAAAATTGAATGTAGTAAATTACTGATATATAACTATAGGAAGACTACAGCAGGCCCAAATACACCTGGACAGGCCAAGCCTTCAAATCATAACAGCTCAAAAATCTCATGCTCATAAATAAAAAAAATAGCCAGTTGTTGAGTGATTCACCCAATGAGCATATATCAAGGCTAAACATATAGAACCCAAGACCCTAGTGTGGCAGCGTTCACAAGGGTCTCACATGAACATTGAGCAGTGTTCACACTAGGGAGGTCAAAGGATGGAATCTAAGTAACCTTGGCTTGCAGCGGGCTAAGAATAAGAATTCAGAAGAACCAGTGGAATAGAATAGGATTAGGGATCCACTAAAGAGTAGAATCACATATACAAACAAAAAACAGACATGCTTGAACTTAGGCAGACTTAGTCAAGTTTCAGGAAATAAACTCAATCACATTCTAACAAGGCAAGTCATAAGACAGATTTATAGTGATAAAATATTATCCAGATTAGGCTAAGTGCAGATTCTAGTGCCATAGGAATAAACCAATTAGCAATAGATCATGACAGGATAAAAACTAATTTGGGAAGTTATTAGAGGTGTCAAACTATGATGAAAACAAGATCAAATAGGTCACATTACAGTAGATTCAACAAACAGACTTGTAATTCTATTAATACATACATCTATACATAGTTAACTATTATATAGCAGGAGATATGAAAACATGTTCAAATAACAAACTTAAACTTCAAGATATTACTATTAGTGAAATATGGCTTAAGCAGGATCGAATTAACAAACTCAAAGTAGATTTAAGCATGTCTCAAACTACAAAGAAATAGCATAACATTAGTCTAATTGAAGTAACACATTAACATAAGTTAGAATGAAACGGCAAAGGTCTGATAACTCCCCAGTTAAGATGTAGCAAGGAAGAAGGAAATCCAACGATATTTTGAATATCACTAAACAAAGAAAAAACTTGGCAATTCCTAACCTAGGCTTTCAGCCGGCCAGGGATCAGAATACAAAACAAGTTTTTATTCAAGAATGAAAACAAAAAATCCTTAGATTTTGTAGTGTTCTTCGGGAATTTTCGAACTTCAAACTTAATCAAAGGGGAGTGGGTGGAGTTTAAATAGTGTAAGAACTGAACACATAAGCATGAGAATAATTAATTCAAACACTAAAAAGGCAAGCACTTAAATCAGTAAGGAAGAAAAATTTGAAACCCTAGTTTTAGGTAAAAATACACAAAATCGCCAGAAAATAAAGGTAAAGAATAACATATTGCATAAAATGAACATAGACAGAAAATTATTCAAAAGAGAACACAGAATCAAACAAGATTTGGTTCGATTAAAAAGGATCTTAAACCCTAATTTAGGGCAAGTAAAAGAAACCGACAGAAATGGGCAGATTCTTCACATAATAAGGCGAATATAGACAAGATAGTACTCAAAATCAAAGCTTGAACCGGTTTTGATTCGAATAAAAAGAGAATTTGTAAACCCTAACCATAGGGTTAAGTACGAATCAGCAAGATACGAACAAATCGGGCTCACAAGGCACAAAATAACATGGCTGGACTGAGTGTCGTCCAGATTCAAGAGATGAAGATCGATTAGGATAGAATCAAAGTGGGGTAATTGCCATGTTTAGGCAAGTACTAAGTAATATCGTAAAGAATCAACATATAAAGGAAATATGTCGAAATGGTAAGTAAATGGGAAGAAAAATCCTATTAGGACCGGGATTGGGGGAGGATTTTGGAGAGGTGGCAGGCTAGGGTTCTTCAGAGGAGGGGAGTAGAGAGGCGGAAGATTAGGGGAAATATGGTTAGGGTTTGGGAGATGGGGATATAAGGAAAGTAGGATGGGTGTTTATGATCCGTTGATCATTTTTGATCAACGGTTGGGATTTAAGCGAGGCTAGGTCGGGTTTAATTGAATGGGTAAGGGTACTGGGTTAGGGGTATTGGTCTTGGGGTAATTGGGTAGTTTAAGTCAGAAATTAATTGTAGAATTATGGCCAGATTTTAAATATCCAATTTTAATAAATAATTAATGTATAAAAATAATAGATAAATAATAAAAATATTATTTGTCCATGAAAATGATTAAACAAAATTATTTAACATTATAAAAATAAAAAAGGTTATTTTTTTTGCATAAATAATGTAATTATAAGTATATATGGGCTATTATTGCAAGATGTGCCATTTAGTCTTAAAAGTGCAAATGTAATTATAAAAAATGTACTAAGAATATTTAAAACCTAATATGGGTGTAAATGATAATTTTAAATGATAGAATCATCATAAAAATAATTTGTAAAGTAATTAGTAGATATTTATATAATAAAATGCAGAAATTAATTGATTTAAAGCCTTTAAAAATTATGAAACATACTTGTATATGCTTGTAAATCAAATGATGGTGGATATGCACTATTTTGAAAGTGTTTATATATATATATATATATATATATATATATATATTTGAGAAATTTGAGGGAAAATTTGAGTATCAACATAATGTCCCTAAGACATCTTTCCGGGTTCGATATGGTTACTACGGTTTCCTGGTGATGTCATTTGGCTTGACTAATGCTCCGAAAGCCTTTATGAATTTCATGAACTGGGTGTTCAAGCCTTATTTTGATACCCTCGTGATCATCTTCATTGATGATATTTTGGTTTACTCTTGCAGCCGAGAGGAGCATGAGCAACACCTATGGATTGTACTTCAGACTTTAAAGGATCGTCAGTTATATCCCAAGTTTTAAAGTGTGAGTTCTGGTTAGACTCGATTGCCTTTTTTAGTCGTGTTATGTATTCCAAGGGTATTAAAGTGGATCCTAAGAAGATTGAGGCAGTTCAGAACTGGCTAGTCCTACTTCAGCTACAAACATTTGGAGCTTCTTAGGTGTCGTGAGTTATTATCGCCGATTCGTGGAGGGGTTTTCATGTATCTCATCCCCATTGACCAAGTTTACCTAGAAATCTTCTCTTTTAGATGGTCCGGCGAGTGTGAGGTGAGCTTTCAGAAGCTCAAGACTACATTGACTACAATCGCCGTATTGGTGTTGCCTATAGGTTCAAGATCTTGCACCATGTATTGTGATACATCACGTATTGGGCTTTGCATGATATTGATGCAGGAAAGTAGGGTGATAACCTACTCATCTTATAAATTGAAGTTTCATAAGAAGAATTACTATGTCCATGATTTGGAGTTGGCGGCCATTGTTCACGTGGTGAAGATTTGGAGGCACTATCTATGTGGCGTTCCATGTGAGGTCTATACCGACCATCAGAGTCTCTAGCACCTGCTCGAGAAGTAGGACCTTAATTTTTGACATCAGAGATGATTAGAGTTACTTATGGACTATGATATCACCATAATATTTCATCCGGGGAAGGCCAATGTAGTGGCCAAATCATTGAGTAGAAAGGTTGAGAACATGGGCAGTTTGGCATATTTACTCGCAATGGAGAGGCCACTACACATGGATGTTCTTTCTTTGGCCAACAGGTGAAGTCTCTCGGTGTTTAAGTTGCCAGCAGGTGAAGTATGAACATCAGAAACCGGGTGGGTTGACTCTGAGATTGGAGATATCGAAGTGTAAATGGGAGTATTACTATAGATTTGGTGGTAGTCTTACCACGGATGTTGAGGAAATATGATGTATTTTGGGTTATTGTGAACCGGTTAATTAAGTCTGCAAGTTCATTCCAATGATGAATTTCGATTCATCAGAATGGTTGGTTAAGATTTTACATCCAGGAAAATATGTTCCCGCACTGTGTGCCCATTTCTATCATTTCTGACGGGCGCACGTAGTTCACATCACATTTTTTGAGAGCCATGCAGCGTGAGTTGGGCATGCAGGTCTAACTAATTACCTTTTCATCCTTAGATGAACGGACAGTCCAAGAGCATTATTTAGATTCTAAAGGACATGTTGCGGGCATGCTTTATGGATTTTCGGGGAAAGTGGGACCAATTTTTAATTCTAGTGAAGTTCACCTACAATAACAGATATCAGTCAAACATCTTGATGGCTCTGTACGAAGGCCTTGTATAGGAAGAGATGTTGTTCGTTGGTTGGTTGGTTTGAGCCCATTGAGGCTAGGTTGTTGCGCACATAATTGGTCCATGATGCTTAGGAAAATGTTAAGGAGATTCAGGAGCGACTTCATACAGATCAGTCCAAGTAAAATAGGTATGCGGCCCAGAAGGTTTGAGATGTGTCTTACATGGAGGTGAGCAGATTCTTCTACCAGTTTTTCCTATGAATGGCGTGATATGGTTTGAGAAGAAGGGAAAGTGGAGACCGAGGTTTATTTGCCCAGTTGAGATTTTGGAGAGGGTTGGGGAGGTTACTTATAAGACTACATTGCCTCCTAGCTTAGCAGGGCTACATCCGTTATTTTACACTTCCATGCTTCGAAAATACTATGAGGATAGTTCACATGTTTTAGACTTTAGAACGATGCAGCTTGATGTGAATTTGACCTATGAGAGGGGCAGTGACTATTCAAACCGGCATGTTCAAAAATTGAGATCTAAGAGTTTTACTTCTGTGAAAGTGCAATAGCGAGGTCAGCCGATTGAGGAGGATATGTGGGAGTTCGAGTTCTATATGTGGAGTAGATAGCCGAACTTTTTACCAGTACAGATACATTTCTATGTCTGTTAGAGGACGAACGTCTCCTTTAAAGGTGGAGAACCGATATGTCATTTTGAATACTTGCTCCTTTATTTATATTCAGAGACTTCCTATAGTTTTATTTGATGAATTATGACTCGCGTGCATGGTCCGTGTCCTTTTTTAGAAAGCTATTATGTGAAATTTAAAAAAAAAATTAATTTTTGACTAAAAATGAGGCTTCAGTTGACCACGATCAACGTTCTTAATAAATGACCTCGGATCGGTATTTTGACGATTTCGGTAGGTTCGTATGATGTTTATGGACTTGTGCACATGTTCTGTTGAGGTCCCGGGTGTTGACGATTAATTTTGGCCCTCACTTTTAAAATCAAATTATTTATACTTTATGATTTAGAGTAAATTTGGTGAAAATTTTTCTAATCGATAATACCTGTTTTCATATAAATATATTAGGAAATCAGTAATTAATAGTGTTAAATTGACAATTTGGTAAATATTACCCTTACTATTTTGAAGTTATCAAATTTACCTCCATAGTTCATTACACGTGTTCAAATAACCATTAAGGTGAAGCAGGGTCAGGAACGATGAATCTCTTTATGATAATAATTTAACAAATGAATCTGTGATATTTTTAAATACATCGCTTATTATTTGAATTAATCTTGAATTAATCTCATAATTTCGTAAATAAAGTGTCTTAAGGAATAATTATTTAATTAGGAGTAATTTATAGTATATTTGATAATTATATTTTTATCAAATTTAATTAGAATTAATCAAACTTAATTAAGCTAATTTTAAAGGGGTTAAAGACTAAATGGATAATTGCAAAAGCCTAAATAAACACCATGTGACTATTATTTAAATCAATTCCAACCCAAAACGTTGGCCCAATGCTACCCGACTTGGTCCAAAACCAACCTCTCTTATCCAGCTTGGCAATCTCAGCCAACCCCTGAGAGCCAATAGAATTGTGCCACGTCGCCTGTCTCACTCACTCACAGAACAAACACAGTTGATCTGGTCCGTCGATCCAAATCATTGACAATCCATGTTTATTCCTGTTTTCTATTTATGTTTTAACCCCCATCAGATATTACCTCAACCTTTGTATCACACAGATCCAACGGCTCCCGTATTTTCCTGATAACCTTTTGAAATAAACTCATATGACCTGAATTATCAGGGACATTCATCAAACGATCCAACAGCCCAGATCTCGTCTTGCATTTTTAACCCAGAGACGCCCCTAACCTTAGTTCACTCTTTCCAAAAATAGCCACCCCTCTTTCCTATTTTCCTCTTTATTCCCTTAAACCCTCTATGCCCATCAATCATGAAACCTTGCACAAATCAGTGCAAGTTCACAACACTCAATCTGCCTGCTATGTCCAGGAATCTAGACTGATTATTTCCTCTTTCATCACTAAAATACAAAACCCTAATCTAAGACCCTAGACCTTGAACCGTGTAACCTTGAATCCATCAATCCCTCTTATATTCTTTCAAATCGGAGCAAGCATGGTTGATATCTTTAGATTTATCATCACTATTCGTTGTATAGAGGTCAAATGTGGTGATCTCTAGACATTGGAGCTTTGACCGATTGATCCTCACTCTCAACGGTCGAATATTTCTTCCTTGTGCCAGGTAAAACTCCTTCACTGTTTTCCCTCTGTGTTTTTCTGATTTCACTCCCACTCTACTATCATCTACTATATCCTCACCTTCCACTACGTATTTTGAATTATCTGAAACCCTATGGCTTCAATAGACACTATAAATGGGAGCCTTCAATGCTCTCACCTAAGATGTTAAAAACAACAACTTAGCAGAGACAAATCTACTTAACACTATCAGTGAAAGCATTGAAAGATTTCCCATCTCCTCATGATCTGAACTTCAGTAATGAATTCATTAGCCTGGTTAACATGCTACCTGATCATTTGATATGTCCTGCAACCTTGAAAGTCTATAGAAACCTCAGTGTATCCAGGTTAAGTGATCCTTATTAACTCCTATACTTGTGTGTTTTCGAATGATGTTTATGAACGTTTTAGCTGTTTGGCATTCAAGGGAGCTTCATGTATAAACTACCATGTGTCTTATTTGGATATTGTTTTGTCAAAGAAGTAAATTGAATCTTGTCTGCTTTAATAATTTAACAATGTAAAACTTAAAAATGGAAGTCTATTATTATCATTCACGGGCTTGAACAAACCTATTAATACTTGTTGTCCTATTAAAATGAACACTGACCTATACTGGGTTGATATCCTTGTTTGTAAAGACATAGTTATGAATCTGGATGTTGATTAAGAACCTGATAGACTAAGTGATCATGCTGCTAAGTTTTGATTAGATTAAGACTGACTACCTGGCCTACTTTGATATCTCTACTTGGTTGAACAAGGCTCTTAGTATAGGTGCTTAGTGGAGTAAGGACTTAATCATGTATATGCTTACTCTTGATTGTTCTTAAGACTACTGTACTGACTCTTGATATACTGCAGACCTAGATAAAGGTCTTGAAATGTTAAGTTCATCAAAACTAATTAGTGCATGTATCTCCTCATATCATTCACCAGGTTTATATAACTAAATTAGATATTTTGAACTTGGATTAGCTTACAAACAGCTTACCACTAATACTCTTTGGTTTAAATCTACGTGATAGTCTCCTTAAGTGTTCTGATACATGTTATGAATCATCATTGATGTTACTGGACATTATAAGTATTTGTAGTAGCTGACATTTACATTCTGGGTTCTAACCTTAAGGTTAATGGTGTAATTTTAAAATTCTCATGCCTTTGCATTTTCTCTATAGCTTCTAAACATTGTGTACTTGAACCTTTTGTGTCTACTGCTTCTCTCATGTTAACTATCGTATGAATACATCATTTGTATTTAAACCTCCAAGGAAGAGTAATTGTGAGTGGCTAAGGGTATTTGGAATGAAACTGAGTTTGTGGTAAAGATGCCCTTTCCTGACACAAGCATTACTCGGGTCTGTGAGACCTTTGTGAACTCTAAAGTGCCAGAGATCCAAAGGATACCTTGGACATGAATAAGGCTTTATTCCTAGCTTTTAGTCATTGACCCTTACTAATCCTCTTGGATTAATGCAAATAAAAGGTGGTTTAACCGTATTCTTTAATCATGTCTGTTTGTTACAATTTTATTTTGTTGGGCCTCATGTTAGTTTCACAATTTTTTTTCTTTTGTATGCATGATTAAACTGAGCCTGCTGAGCTCTTTGCAACACAGGCTCAAGTTCCAGCATAGGATCCTTTTTACTGAATGGAGTCTGCTATTTCTTAAGATCTGCTGGGCTTGGTCCACTTGACCAATATCGAAGACTCTAGTTTTATTTCCCCTTTCCTTTTAGACGATAAACTTTGCTGCTCATTTCTATGTATACATATTTGATACTAACATTATTATTGCATGCTTATGTTGTATTGATCATTTTTGGAACTTAGGCCAACCAAAGCCCATAGGTAATTAAAGAAAGAATTTTAATTTATAGCATGAAATATTTAAATACTCTGATCACTTACTTTTTAAATAAAATAATTCATTTATGTTATCCCTAAAAATTTTCAATAAAGTATTGAGTTTTATACATATTTGAAAGCAAACGACCCTTCTCTTAAAAAAGTCGGAACTGCAACAACATTCACAACACTGATTTTCAAGGAGAATAAAACCAAACGCAACTGAGCATTAAGAATTGTAAAACTTCAATAAATTTTCTGAAATATTGCTTCAATTGAAACTGATTTTCAAAGGTATATCCATGACACATCATATTATTCTTTTATTCTACCAAATTATACAAATAGCCATATTGTTTCAAGAAATAAAATATTAAAAACAAAGAAGTATTTTCTAAGTCTTACTCAACTTTGTAGGTGTAAATATTTCAAAGATCTACATAACTATTAAACCTTATAAAACATATGACTCCGTTTCCAAAGTACATATACATAACCTTCTTTCAAAATGGTAGATTTTAAACAAAACATAAGATAATTTGCAGACTTTGAAAACTTAATTAATCATAATGTAGACAGTTACTTTCCCGAATCTAGTCTAAGTTCTAAGGAGCTACCTCAGGTAGGTTTTAAGGGGTGCCTAACACCTTCCCCTTAGAAAAATAAGAACTCTAACCAAAGTCTCAGGGATTAGTAGACCAATGGGATAATAATCTAATAGACAAATAGGTACCTTAATATACCTTAAATATTATGTGGTGACTCTCTTTTATCAACAGTAGAAGAACCACTAGTTGAATCTTATTTTGACCTGTGCAAAATAAGGTGTAACAAAATGGCAACTCTTCTGGAAATTTTACACTTAGGTTCTGACCTTAGCAGACTTAGGCTAAATCTGAAATTTGGAGATGTTGGTTTATATATTGCTTTAACTATGCTTAAATTTGTAAATATGTCCTTACTTGTCTTACCTGTTTAACATATGTGTCTACTTTTAATATCGTTACTGCTATCACCAATCGTCTGTTACACCTTTATACGTTGTCATCACATTCTTTTATATCGAGTCTTAGCTGTAAACTATCACACATATATGACACACGAGGGTTGTCTTTTACACCCTCTCCGTACCTTCTTTCAAAATTCTCTAGTTTTAGAGAACGGCTTTGTTAGGTCAACTTACATAACGTTTTGTAGTGTACATTCCAACTACAAAATTAGGAAACCTTATACTCTAGAAAACATACGTCATTCTGCATAAATCTTAGGTGAATCAATCTCTGGTATGGACCACGATAAGAGAAGCCAGCTTAATGTCAATGGGTCATGCACCAAATAACTACATTTTGCGGAACGACAAACCAATCCATAGAAGACACTAAAGATTAAGAAAACATACTTACCAAACCTTTTTCACCTTTTTAGGTGGAAATCAACCACAACGTCCCCGAAATAAATATGGCCATGGTTGCACCCCACAAGCTGATGATGTGGTGGAGAACCATTCGTTGAGAGCATGGGGATGAGAACATAAAACGCTTGGGAGCACTGACCGCTTTGATGAACATTCAAGCTGACAAAGTCATTAACAGATTCTTAATAGAGTTTTGGAACCCAACTAAGGTGGTTTTCAAGTCCGTCGATTGTGAATTGACACCAACACTGGAGGAAGTCACTAGCTTCATGGAGAAAACCAATACTGCTAGTTGTCATGCCCGACCACAAGTTCCTTCTTGCATTGGGTTAGACAAACAACAGGAATTTCAGAAATGTTGAAGATGGAAGGGTCAAGCTATTCGACAGATTCTGTCACCGAGAATACGAGTGGCATCTAGAGGAGTTTTAATGCGATCAAACGACATGGGAAAGTCTCCATCCCTTAAACTTTTCTATGGAATTTTTAGGATTACTGGTCTTCCCGCAAAGAAAGGGACGAATTAACATTAACTTGATGACCCTGATCCGACAAACCATTCAAGGGAATCTATAAGTCACCCTTGTTTCCATGATATCACCAGAGACATTCCGGGCACTGTCAGCATGCTTCAGAGGATATGACTTTTTCAAAGGCTGCAACCTACTACTCTAGATATGGGCCACAAAACATTTCTTTCGAAGGGAGGCAATGGTCGACTATTTTTTAGCCATCAGTAACATAATCAGCAGCTACTACGAGGATGGAGACTAGGTTATGTCGCACGAGCAAGAGGAGTGGCGATACATGCTGACCCATCTGAGTGAAGAATTTGTAAACTGGAAGCTTTCATGGTTAGGTGGCAGGGAAATCTTTAGCACCCCGGAAAATACTTCATGGAGTTAGTGGGACTTGAAGGAATTCAGCCATATGAACCTTTACGGGTTCTAAGGCAATTTGGTCTGATCTAAGACATGCCCCGCTGGTCAAGGACATCTTTATACGAAGATCACTACAATGGTCAAATTCCAATCCCAAAGGTAATGAATCTTCAAGTTGAATGGAATGACTTGATCATGATGCAAATAGGTCATAATTCCTAACGCACGCCTGAATAATTTGTGTGGATCGACGAGAAGGATGAGTTGGCCAAACCTAGCAAAGAGGGATTGATCATACTAGAAGATTCAGTGGCAACTTTGCAAACATTTCACGAGATTTTTCCACACTATCTCGTTTACCACTGCCATGCATCGACAAGTGGTTTCAGGGTCGATCAACCACATGTTTCCACCACTACAGGACGATGATCGGGCGGTCGAATATTTTAAGATTGAATCAGAGATAGAGCCAGAGTAGGATCCCTAAGAAGAGCTTGAGTACAACAATGACGGGGAAAAGGAAGAAGTTGAAGAGGACCTTGAGGAGGAGCCTGAAGAAGAAAGCTTGGGGGGTGACTTCGGGGATGATTATTAGTGGCTGGTTGATTTCCTTTTACCTAGTACCCCTCTTTCACTTCCCTAAGGGAAAACCTATGATCCCATGTAATGTTGTAAACTTTGAAAAGCAATGTTATAACTGCCACTCCCATCTATTGTAATCCAAATCCTGTCAATGAAAAACCAATATTTTATCCGAAACTAAATATGTCAAAATCTGATTGCTTGTCCAACATTCGTGACATAGGCCTACCTCCCGCAGAGAGAGCTCCTACGCATCTTAGGAAATGCATTTATATGAATACGTGAATTAACTACTGTCGCACCCCATTTTCTCGGGAAAACGGGTTTTAACATGTGACAACTCTTTTAAGTGGGTATTAAAAGAGAAGAGTTGCCACCTCACAATTTCCAAGGTGCGTTAGGGCATCTATCCGCAAATAAATCTATTTGACTAGTCAACTCCACCAATGATCGGGTAAAAGAGTAGGTGTTAGGCACTGTTCGAGGTCCAAACATGTGGGTCCTGACCGAAATTTATATTATGTGGATTAGTTAATTAAGCTAGGTGATCAAATTAGCAAGGAAAAGTATAAAAATTGAAGACTCTATTATAACACATAGGAATAAATAATCTATACAAATCTTAAAGATTACAAGTGTACAATTGCATTGGTCTATGTTAAATGACTAAGTGTAAATATAATGAAAAGGGGGGGGGGGGATCATAGGTTTTTAGCCTAAAGAATCACATCGTGAAACATAAATAATACTTCACAACTCCCTTAAGGTAGGGGTTTCACATATTATTCAAAGAGCACAGACTATTATCTCTTTCTATCCAATTACTATGTTGAAGTCTTTACCTAAAGGAGCTATAATTCAATTCTAAATAGTAACCTATGCGTGCACTACCCTCCACGTGCCTATGGTCCAGGAGGCTTTGGACCTACTATTAGGTGGTCCTAGACTCGGCTTAGGTTTCTCAAAATTATAAAACTAGGCGACATTCAAAACAAACATGACTTCACATAAAGACAACTAAAGGCCCAAGTTAGCCTCCACACGTAGACAGCAAACGCACGTGGACAGTTTGGGTAGTACATAGTTTACGTCGTTAAGATGCATCAAAGTTGTTAAATCCTATAGACATAATTTCTAGGTGATTCTGAATTCCAGCATCGTATATGAAATATTAATGCTATCTTTAAATGGTTTAGCCGAGGAGGCATTAAGCTGTTTTCAAACCTAGAATTATTAGTCCTGATTTTATAAATAGGCGTGTCAGACAGGTGACATTGTCCTATAGGCAGTGAAACAACTTTGAACGTCTAGTATTAACAACGTTTATCTCATAAGCAGTTCTTATGCAAGTGTCAACATCCTATAGGTAGGATTTCTAACATTTTACAATTAGAATTGATTTTATAACACTTTACTTCTATAGACATGTCATCTAGGTGGGCCAATACACTAATAGTAATAGAAGCAATTAACCAATCGATTATTTGAAGTCCTATAAGCATGGTATGTAGGTTAACAAAGAATATATTATACATCCTATATGCATGTTGTCTATATGCACAGTAGTAACATAGAAGCGGGTATGGTAAATATTTAGACTAACGTGCTTGAACAGTGTACAAGTGAGGTGTACATGATTCCTATAGACATGATCTCCCTTAGTGTTCAACATACCAAATGGAATAACAAACAAGTCATGTTGAACGAAATAGCAAATACAACACATAGACCATATAGGCATGTTTTCTACCCCTTCATGAGAGCATTAAAATACCGATCCCCCTTTTCATTAATTCCCTATTATTCGTTATTATACATTATTGCAGGCCCAAATAAAGAATACATGCTCAAATATTATAAACTAAAATGAGTACAGGCCCAATAAGAAGGGAAGGCCCTAAGAGGAATAACCCAATAACTTCAAGGTCTTCAGTAATCTCATTCTCCACACAAAATAGCAATCCCAGGTTTAGGTACACCCATTGGCTGCATGACTCAAACACAGACCCATACCAAGTTTGAAGGGGAAGCTAACTTACCCAGCATTGTCAAACTTAACCATATGAGTAACAAATTGTACATAAATTTATCGGACCACATTAAATCCACACACTTAGTTCTTAGGACTGCAACTAACAGTAGTTTAAACCAAAGAAGATAGTTGTGATCACACGAATTTATATACATAAGACTCTAGAAGTTCAAAAGACAAGACGGAACACCACAAACTAACAGATAATCCCAAGTAGAGTTTCAGAATTTGATCCAAGATCAACTTAAATACAATCTCGACAAAGGAATCTTGCAGAATTATAGGTAGAAACAAGTAAAATAGTGGTTTTACTATGGAAATTTCCAGCACGAGGGTCTAATGCAAGTATGACCATAACAAACAAACTGATGAACATGGTCTGTAACAATCAACTCAACTCGGCATAAGGAATTTCAACATTATCAATAATACATGAAGGTTTAAATAAAACCTGGACTCATAATGGGCAAGAATATGTCAAATATAGGTTAACACGACTAGCAGCTTGCACTAGGCTTAATCACATATAGAAGAAGAGGCCAGATATTGAATTTCACCCTAGAATTCCTAGGCAGTAGTAAAGAACACCAAATTAAACAAGGAAGGGAACACATATTAGTTTATAAGTAGCAGGGAAAGCATGTTTGGGATGATAACATGATCAGGAGTCAACTCTAGAAAAGTATTAAGTGCACATGAAACTCAACAAGCATTACAACATGTTCTGGGCTTGACTCAACTTATTACAAGAATACAAAACAAGGCAAAAGCTAAACTCAGAATAAGCAAAAACAATAAGCAATCGAACACATACATCAAGGCAAACAGGCTTAAGAAAACATAATCAAGGCAACAAATAGGCATGTTTGACTACTACAAAGTATAGAGTCTCATGAATAGCTTTAGAGCAGACAATAGCATGTTGGTTCATAAAAAAAACTCAGAGACATAGATTGTGCAGAGCAAGAACTCAAATGTAAAGAGAATGAAATTTCATAGTTCATAGGTACTTACCGGTTAAATATTATTAGAAAGTGAACAAGAAGAAGAGTTTCAACAACATCCTAATGTCAAAAGTAAAAACGAAAAGGAGAACCCAAGAATCTCAGTGCGTCAGGGTTTCCAAGGGCTTTGAATGAACCCCCTGAAGTGCTCACACTGAGAAAGGTTCGATAATCAAATTCTGGTGGCCTTGGCTTTCATCCGGCTAAGAGATTAAGCCTTAGAGTAGTATAAGACAA
Source organism: Nicotiana paniculata (assembly GCA_005239505.1). Lineage (NCBI taxonomy): Eukaryota > Viridiplantae > Streptophyta > Magnoliopsida > Solanales > Solanaceae > Nicotiana > Nicotiana paniculata. The sequence continues at coordinate 42,299 of ML317351.1, forward strand.
GTTAGAATAAGAGAATAGTAGTAACTTTTCAGTGATTAAGGTCTGTTCCGGGGGATTTAGGGAAGGGTTTATATAGTAGTAACATTCAAACAAACGAACAAGGAAAATAGTCAATCAAACATATTAAAGGAAAGAATATCATGCAAAAAATCAATTTCAAATCAGGTGAAGAGAAAATCCAGACAAACCCTCGTTCGACAAAAATCAAAGGATCGGCCAAAGATCTAGGTAGATCGGCCTCATACCACATTTCCATGAATGTATACAGACAAATACCATCTAGATCTTGAAGATTGAAAACGATTGCACATAACTCGGGCCTGGCACTTGCCAAAAATAGGCAAGTACTAGGTAATACCATAATCGTGTAAGTAACAAGGTGACATAACATATATGGAAAGGAAATAATGGAGGGATTCAATAGTAAGGTCGGAATCAGAGAGGATTAAAGGATATGACGACTAGGGTGTCCTTATAGAAGAAGAGAGTAGAGAAGATTCAAGGCGATCATCTCATATGAATGGGGCTAGGGTTTGGGCGAGTGGATATAATGAAAGGTTGGGATTTATTATGGGTCGTTGATAATTTGAAATCAACATCCAGGATCAAAGGGAAACGAGGTGGGTCATTTACATGGGTCGTGACCGGATCCATTAAATGGGTTGTCTGGTTTGGGCTTGGGGTTGATGGTGTAGGTTTTGGGTCCGAAATTAACTCAAACATTGGGCCAAAGTTTTAAAATACACAAAAATTATAAAAATAATTTATAAGAAGCAATTAACAACTAAAAAAATATTATTTGCGTGGCAAGATGCTTGAAAATAATAATTTGACAATGTAAAAATATAAAAAAAGTTATTTAGGCACAAATAATATAATAAAATACAATTATGCACAGCATATAGACTATTATTGCAAAATTGTGTAAATAGCTTTAAAATACAAATACAATTATATGAAAATGAAGTAAAATATTATGAAACATATATGTGGATGCAAATAATAAATTTTGATGATTAAGTCATCACAAAATAATTTAAAGGGATAATTAATACATACTCAAAATAATTAAAATGAAAAAAAATCAATTTTAAAGCTTTAAATATTACGGAAAATTACAGAAAATACTTCTATGATTCTTGTAAATTGGTGATGATGAAGGAATGATATTTGAAGAGCATATATGACCTTCATAAAAATATGAGGGCAAAATTGGGTATCATCAACTACTCTACGTGCTTATGTTTGTGTAATTTCTTAAACTGACTTCACATTTTCCTTATTCTTTCATGATTTATTTCTCCCTCTGAAAGCATAAGTTAGTTTTTGTCGATACGTAAAGCTGGTTGAGCCACCGTACAATCTGAGATCTTGGATGATGTCTTCAACCGATGACCAGGCTGGAAACGCTCTAGTAATAGCCGACAACCCAGGGCAATTAGTGGAAAAGGACGATACCCGAAATGATGAGCATGTAGCAAGAATGGCATGGAAAATGGAGTCGCTAAGTGAAAAGTATGGCATATCCGGGAGGTGGCACACTTGGTTGTGACGACGCTTTCGCAACCACCAAAAAAATAACTAGTATCTAACCATTATCGCCAAAAATCCCACAACCCAAGTTATATAACTAGTAACCCCCGCAAATTCGCCAAATCCCCTTAGATATACACCTTTTCTCCCAAATTACGTCAAAACACCACAGAATCCACCAGTCACCACCAACTTAGTTCACACCCCTCCTCTTGACAGCATAAATTTTGCCAACAATCAAACCCACCACACACGACTGCACATAAGCGGAATGTTCCACCAGTATATGACACTTTAGGGCCTACCTTTACTGCGCTTTTCACGGTCATAGTTCCCTACGAGATCGATCACTATGCTGAGAAGGAGAAAGAAGTGAAATCAAGGAAGAGGAGTCAGTGTCAAAATAATTGCGAGTATTGAGAAAGTAGATGGAGAATCTCAAGGTTGGTCGAGGGAGCGAGAGCCTAGATTATGAGAACTTGTTTATTAATCTTAATGTTGACATGCCCGCAAGGTATGAGCTTCAAAAGTTCAAAATATTTGATGGAACAAGTGATCCATATACATATTTGAGGGCCTACTGCTATAATCTGGTCGGGTTAAGAAGGAATGAAAAACTAAGAATGAAATTGTTTATAAGGAGTCTCACATGAGAAGCAGTTACTTTGTATACCCATCCAGTTCACAGGAATTGGAGAGAGTGGTAGGACATGGTGGTGAAATTTATGTATAAACCTATGGTAAATTTGCAGAAGAAACCCTGGGAATCATTTCAATAGTACGCTCGATGTTGGAGATCAGAGGCTGCCAGAACCCAATCCCTACTAGACGATAATGAACTAACCAAGTATTTAATCAAGGCCCAAGAGGGGATTTATTTTGAAAAGATGATGGGTATGATGGGTCAGAAATTTCCCGAACTGATTAAGATAGGAGACGTATTGGAAGAAGGAATCAAATTAGGCAGAATAAAGAAAATGGCTACATTTCAAGCCACCAGCAAGGCAAAACAATCTGGTTGCATAGGTAGCGGGAAGAAGAAGTAGGAGGAAGTATCAGCGATTGTCCCCTACTATCAGTCTTGTCCTCCCCGTAGAAACAACTCCTGCAATATAAACACAAATCCCGCACATCAAACAATATATAACCCAGTATATAATGCCCAACCGTACTACAATGCTCAATCTCAAAACAAATTGCCCCGAGTTCATATAAATCCAAACCCACCACGACCATATACTCATGTCCAAAAACCACCTATCAAAATAGACTCGCCTATGCTCCACGGCCACGACCAAACTTTGAAGAAGGAAATCCCAAAAACTATAGTCTAATCACCGAACCCATAGCCTAATTATTTGAAAGGTTGAAGAGAGTTGGATTGATATACCCAATGGAAGGGACAATTCCCGACCAACCCTCCAAATTTTGATGCAACCAAGCCTAAGGCCTACCACTCGGGTGTTTCTAGGCATGATACCGATGACTGCTATGGATTGAAGAATGATATCGAGCTGCTAATTAAGAGAGGAGCCATCAAAATGTACCTCGTCTCGACCTAATGTAAATCGTAATCCATTACCAAACCATAGAAATCAAGGAGCCAACATGATTGCATTGGACGAGGATTATGATCTAAAGGGAACCATTGCACCATTAGGAATGCCGAAGCTACAAGGGTGCCACCCCGAAAGACTGTATTGTGTATTGTACAATTGACACCTCCTATGATTGTCCAAACATACCAACAATGGTCCACTGTCGGTGTCAGAAATAAGGAGAGTCGGGAATAAAAAATAGCTCCATGGACTTACGAATCAAAAGGAAAGGGTAAAATGACAGATTCAGCGGCTGCTCATGGCTAGGGAACAGAATCAGAGAAGAAACATAACTGATGCCGAGGCGGCAAATTTTTGGAGGAAGATGCAAGTTAAAGAGTACTCCGTGGAGGAACAGCTGAGAAAGACCCCTGCTCACATATAAATCATGGATTTGTTGATAAGCTCTGACAGCCATAGGGATGCTTTGGTGAAGGTGCCAAGCGGAGTAAGTGTGCCAAGTAATACTACCAACAAGGTGTTAGCAACAATCATTTGGAAAGATGGTCGAAGCAAACATAATTTCCTTTCGGAGAGATGAACTCCCTATGGAGGGTATGGATCATAACAGAGCTCTATACAACACGATAAAGTATGGGGATAAAGTCGTGTCTCGAGTACTTGTCGACGGGGGATCCAGAGTAAGCATTTTCCCATTCTTTACTCTGCGAGAATTGGGTATTCATTTGAGGGAGGTGAAAGAAATCTATGTAGGAGTGAGGGCTTTTGATAGGTCGCAGAAGGGCGTCATCGAAGAAATCTACTTAGCCTTCTAGATTGGACTAGTCGAGTTCCTGTTGATACCCAATTTTTTCCTATAATATTTTTTCAAATACATATATACCTTCAAAACTATGCATTTGCATCAATTGACATTTTTCCATAATTTTTACATTTTTATGGATTTTTAATTAATTTATCCCAGTATTTTATTTACATAAATAATTACAAATTGCATCAAAAATGACTTTATAACATTTCATGGTTTAACTTTGTTTTCTATATTCATATTAAGCTCAAAATATTTCACAAATAGCCAGATTTACATTTTTTGGGTTACAATTGCAATAACTTTGCAATTATACCCCATGCATGCATTATTACATTATTTTACCAGAAAATAACTCATCGTATTTTTTAAAATATTGAATAATTATTTTCAAAATATTTATATGCATGAAAATTATTTTTTGTAATTTGTTAATTATTTTATAAATTATTTCTTATCAATTATTCGGGTATTTAATAAATAACTTTTAAAACCTAACCCCTCATACCTTATCCCAAATGCCTTTAAAAGATAGGCCAAACCCCTTAGGCCAAAACCTATACCTGCGCGACCCAATACCCCGTTTAATCGTGGTCGTTGATCTTTTAGATCAACGGTCCACAAACCCCCTTACCATAATTAATCCTAAAACCTAACCCCTAACCCTTTCATTCCCTCCAACCCCGTCGTTGTCAACTCTCTCTCGACCGAACCCTAACCCTAAATGTCGTCACAGTGTAAACCTCTTTTCGATGGTGCTTCTATGTCTTCTCCGACCAGCCCTGGTCTTCTATACGCCATGGCTCTTCGACTTCATGAGTCCTTAAGAGGATCTCAAGTAAATCCAACTGGTTCTGGTTCAGAACTTGTTCACCGACTTGTCTCTGGTCATTTTCGTTTGTAAGTAAGGGATTTCTCCTTGTTTTATTGTGAATCCGTGGGTCTTTTGACCGATTCTCTTCATCTTTACTATTTTTTCTGAAAGCCCTAGTTCATTACTGCCGAATCTTCTTAGATCTTTATAGAGCTGGGGTGATTCGAGTACTATTAAGTGTTTTCCTTTTAAAAATCTCTTATTTTAATTAACTATTTCGATTTTTAATCACACTTCCTAAACTAGGGTTCGTCCTAAAATGTTTTTCAAAGACTTTTCTGACTTCTAGGTTTTAATTAATTGTATATTTCATCATCATGACTGATTTTTGCCAGAATATTCAAACCCTAATTGATTCTATGTGATATACTAGTCTTCATTATTTTCTTCGGTACTTTGGGTGTTTCTGTGATACCAGTCGTATTGGTTTACCTCATTTGTTTATGACTTAAATGTTTTCCCTGTTAAAACCCAGTATTCTTGGGGATTTCTGCCCTAATTGACCTTTGCTAGGGTTCGAACCAATTTTCTTGTTAAACCTGGTAACTCTGTGATGTTTTACTCATTTATTTTCTATTTATGGAACCTGAGTGATTCTTCTGGTAAAATCAGTATCCTTTGGAGATTTTTACTGATTATTTCCTATTATTTTGCTCCGTTGAAATTTGTGTGCATAGATTTTATTTCTTTCATTATTTATGACTTTAATTGGTCACACTTGCCTTAATTAGTCGTCCGTATAATTTTGGGATTTTTACTAACTCCCTATTTGGTATAATTTTGATTCCTTGCCTTCATTAAACCCCCCCCCCCCCTGTTGTTACCGTTAATCAATTACCCCAAATTAAGGGGGTCTACTCCAAACTCCTTTAGGTGAATTGATTTTGTGATTCTGTGATTATCCTTAATTGGCTGACTTCTGATTCCTTTACCTTATTTTTTCTACTCCTAAAGTGCTATATATACACTCTTTTTTTATCTCTCAAAGGTCACGAACATTATTTCAAGAACACACACTCACACAAAAATTATCTCTCTTCTCTCTCTTTCTGCTACTTGTGCTAACTGCTTGTCTAGCCGGCTGAAAGCCAAGGTTAGGCTGTCGAGCTCTGCCTGCTTTACATTCTGTATCTTGCTTCCTTAACTGGTATGTTCTTATTTCAATTCTAAAATTCAACCCTATGTGCTCCATAGTTGTTAAATCCATGCCTATTTCCTCACTAGTTTAATTGGCTATGTATTTAACTGTCTTCCTGTTTACTGCTTTGCTCAATATGCTGGAGTCTTACCCTCTCTTGCTCAAATGTTTAGTAAGCATGTCTAGGTATCATTTTTCTTGTATGATACTTGGCCAGCATGTTTACTTGAGCTCTTGTTTACTTCCCTTGACTAGTATGCTCATGTCAGTATCATAGACTCCTAATGTATTTGGTTAATCCTAATTGGAATGAATGGATCTATATAGTAGACCCATGTATTCAACATGACCATTCTCATATTCTATCTCTATGTTTATTACCCATTACCACTTTAATTTCAAGTATGATCCCCTTGCTAATACTTCGAAGCAATAGTTTTTATGTTCTGGTTGCCAATCATTTCCTATTTGTTCTGTGTACTGGATGATCAATGTGCTTCCCCTTTTACCATGTTCATGTGTTTATGACTTAAGCCTCTATGTTCCCAATCCCCTGATCCCTGATTGTAAACTTGTTTGCCTTCACTTAGAAACAAGTAATAAATGGTTTTGAATCTGGGCACTCTTAGTGTTAAGACTGTGTGGCTGCTTGTTGAATCATTCTTCTTCTCAGAATTGTTTCCAAAATTGTTTTACTTTTAACATTTTATAAAGACTGTTCCTATTCCTGAAAACCTTTTCACTCCTGAAAGGTTTTAGCTCTATACTATTTTTTACTAAGTTCTTCCAAATTATGTCAAGCACTCTCACTTCTACTCTTAGATTAGTTAAGTTCTGCCCCTCCAGTGTGTGTACTGCCTAGGAATCCATGATATTCCTCCAAACTCTGGCACCCTGCGCCTGGCCTTTCCACACTGCACATAATCACTTCTCTACTCAAAGTATCTTGCTCTGAGCAGTGCCCGGGATCCCTGAGGTCCTTAGGGAACTTTGACACACCAGGACGCCCTATTGGCTATGAGACTTTGGTATCTTGGATTATTTTGAAGGCCTGGTATTTCCAGGTTCACTTTGGGCCTATCTTAGGCTCCCTATAGCATAAATTATATTTATTATTTATTCATTTATTTATGATCTGTAATAATTTATAGACAGATATTGGGAAAATTAGTAAAAGGGAAGGGATTCTTATATGATTTTTTTGTGGGGAAAACGAGCAGAATCTTGCCTTTAGGTCTATACTATGTTTACTTACATTAGAAGTCATGCTTCTAGGTTTAAACTATGTTTATTTGCATCAGAAACCATGCTTTTAAGTCCACTTGGCATACTAGCCAACATGTTATAGGTTCATTACCTTGTTTGTTACGGAATTCTGCTTATGCATCATCATGATCACCTACAAATCTTGTTATTAAGTTACCGCTGTAATTCTGCTTAATAAAAATGTCCGTCCTTGGTGTGCATTAGAAATCCTGCTTTAGGACTGTGTTTGTATTCACTTTAATCATGTCTACATTGCCTAAATCAATCTCCATCCTAACTATAAGAATGTCTAAAAGCAATTTAAACGCCTAGACACCATTTTATAGGATAAATATGTATGAAATCGGTATCGTGCTAATCAACACCTAGAAAAGCACGTTTATAGGACATATTAAAACTCAAACTGTTTGCTTTCCTTTAGTTGATTACCAGAATTTTGTTTGCATTTTTAGACAGCATGTTGTAAGGTATCCCCCAACCACGCCTAGGCAAGCCTATAGGTAATAAAGGCATTATAAGAATTATAAAACTATGATTTGTTTATTTGTGACTGTCCAGATTCAACAGGTTCTAAAAATAAGTAGGCAAACTGATTAGGTCTTTACCGCTTCGCCTTAACATAATGCTGGACATTCTCTATTTGTCATGCTCACCTAGATATCCTGTTCTAGGACTTTTTCTGAAACATTTGAAATCTTGTTATTTGAGACGTGCTAATTATCTGTTTATTTGTGGAGGTAAACATGAGCCCCCTTAATTGTTATTTTACTTGACAGTCCTATATGTTCTTTGTTGTCGCTTAGATTTTCTCTTTTAAACACCTTAGGAGAGTCTCGAACTGCCTAAATTGAGAGGTTTTAAGCATGCTTCTTTTTGTTAGTAGGGGGGGAACCCTTTCTTTTTCCCCTTATGTGAACTTAATTTCCCGTTTTGAGCATTTAAGATTTCCTTTACTGAAGAAACTGACTTATTTCTTTGTTTTCCTTTCTTAAACGCCTTTCAATTATTAAATACCACATTTTATTATTTTCCTAACGTGCAAATACATGACAACATGCTATTTACTATTGCATAAATCATGCTCAATATCATATTCCACTCGTGCGTCATCAATCCTTTAGCAACGCTTGATGAGTGGTTGTTCTCTTCCTATATATCACCCTTTAAATTCGGAAAGGCATATTTGCAGTAAAACTAGTCGATCATCGGTGTAATCGACGATTCCGTGCCTTTCCCCTTCAAGTTGTCCGCTTAAGGGTACCGGTCTACACTCCCATAGCAACCTTACTCTGATTATAATTGTACATGCATCATGGTCAATCCTAGCCTGGTTAGTATGTTGTCCACATAATAACCCTTTAAGAAAACCTTATCTAAAAGTCCACTGGGGTTTCCATAATCCCAACAGACGCAACCACGTTTTGTGCATTAATTTTGGAGAGCTAAATGCCAATATGCTAATCATGGATATATAAATATTTGAATCTGTAGGGGAAAGGAGCTAACCCTATTTGTTTTGCAGAAAATGAGGCACGAGGTCCCCAGGTTCGGTATGGTCCAAAATATACCATCACTGCTACTAGATTGGTGGGAAGATCTTTCCTCAATTTACAAGAAACATGTGAAGAAGGTCCTAGGAAATTTTCCTTCTCTGTTAGACATCCAACCAAATAACATGTTGATAGAAGTTGCAACCGTGTACAGTGATCGTGAAAATTCCATGTTTCGCTTCGGGGATATAGAAATGACCCCGCTCCTAGAAGAAATCAGGGGATTTTTTGGGCTACCTTGGGACAGCGCTGGGTTATTGGTACCTGAAAATCGCACTGGTAGGGGATTTCTAAAAATGACAAGTCTGAAAAAGAACGTCGATTTGGAGTGCTTAAAGAAATATTATATAACATTTGACTACTTGTATGAGAGATACAGTCATAGCAAGTCTTACCGTAGTTTCCATGATGATTTTTCCATCACTTCCTTGGGACATATTCACCGCAGATTTTTCGTGTTCATTGTTTGCTTCTTGGGTATGATAGTGTTCCCAACGAAAAGAGAAAGAATTCACACTAGATTGACTATGGTCGCCAAGACTCTAATGGAAGAAATCGAGGGACAGACATACACCATAGTCCCTATGATTATAGCTGATATCTACCGGGATTTGGCCCACAACCAGAAAGGGTCCAAACATTTCGAAGGCTGCAATTTGCTGTTACAGTTGTGGTTAATAGAGCATCTCCAAAAGGGTCAATATCTCCAAGAGTTTCCATGAAGGGCGTGGAATGACCATATTTCCTTCCATCACCCTAAATGGATGACTTATATTCCAAACAGGTTTGCTCAACCAGAGAGTGCTAAGAAATGGGCGGAGTTCTTCGACAATTTGACTGAGGATCAGGTTTAGTGGATGTTTGAATGGTTCCCTACTGACAAGTTCATCATCAGGTCAAGGGAATCTCCTCACTTAATGTTGATCGGGTTAAGGGGAATATATCCTTATGTTCCTATCATGGTTATGAGATAGGCAAGCAGGAAGCAGATCATACCGCGGGTCGCAACGATAAGTCATTTCCGGGCAGATTTTCAGGATGACGACATCCCTTACAAGTGTCAAGTTCAGCATATGTGGCACTAAGAAATTATTGTGGAAAAGGACACCATCGAGCAAGACAGGTATCATGCGGGACATGCACCCTTTTACTCGGCATGGTTGGAGGAAAACTTAGCTGGTAAAGTTGAGCCAGGAATTGGTCGGGGAAATAGGGTCATAGACGAAGATGCAGAAGCCCAAGTAAAGTAAAACAAGTTGCACAAGAGAATTCATGACTCCGAGCCCGAACATCAGGAGATACACGAGACATACAAGAGATTAATCAGGGAATGAAGGAAAATGGCTATCACCTCCAATGAAATGGTAGAATATCTAGAATAGGGTTTGATGGAGCTAGAAGGAAAGATAAGAAAGAAGGATGCTGACGGCCAGAATGTTGAAGGAAGCGAGGGAGGACATCTGGCAAGAGTATACCTGTTGTCGGGCATTTGCGAACAAGGGGACCTGATTGATGGATTCAGAAAAATCAAGTCTGGGGAAGGTCCTTCTAGGAACAAGTAGATTAGATTTACGTGCTTTTTCCTAAATGTAATAAGGCCAAATTCCAGTAGTGACTTATCTTTTATTATCTTAGTATCGTGTTGAGTTCATCTATTTTTATATTAATGAAATGAGACAATTATTGGCATCAAAGTTCTCCAAAATAACTTGTCGCTAGGCCTACCTCGGGCACTACGAGGCTCCCAAAATAAAATGCGAATTTACATTCTACGATATGTGTTTAAATACCGCAAATAATCTTTTTAGAACTCTTACTGACTTGTCTACCTTTTGTTTTTTCTTTTATTATTCCCATTCCAAAAAGGTTGGTTCATGCATATTGGCATCATCAACATATCATACTAGATCAAGGGGCCCTCCATATTCTCCTCCTCCAAGTCCACCGAAAGGCAAAGGGAAAGAAAAGATGGATGATTTGAACAACACCAGAAGAGACAACAACACACATGTTGAACATGTAGAAGCATCTGATGGCTGAAGTACTCCGGCCCCAAATGATGTAGTATCACGACTTGAGCAGAAAATACTAGAACTCCAGGGTGAGCTCGAGCAGGTCCCGAGCTTAGCAAACCTATCCCTCACACTCAATATCCCTGATGTCAACCATTCAAACACTCAGAACCCTGCACCACCACAAAACACACCCAACAAGCACCTGCAAAATCCTCTCGCACCTCACCATTACACAATCCCTCCACAGAATCAAACTATCCCTCCACAATATCAGCAAAACACCTACCACACTCCATAAAATACCCCACAAATCATTCCCGAACCCCAGAACTCCAATGATCACCATTATACCCAAACTCCTGGTCACCAAAACAACCCTATATACGTGAAAACCCTACCTCACTCCACTCAGCCCGTATCCTTTACACCAGAATTTCTGAGAAGGACCTGCTCATTAAGAACCTAGCTGAAGAGCTCAATAAGTTGACAAGTCAGGTTCAAGGCGTCGAAGGAAGCGAAGGGATAGAAGGTCCAAGCTATGAAGCCTATCCATAACACCAGATGTAGAACTGCCGGAGAATTATGAACCTCCCATGTTCGAAATGTTTGACGGAATAGGTGATCACAGGGTTCACCTGAGGACTTATTGCAACAAGCTTGTAGGGGTCGGAAAGGATGAAAGGATCCATATGAAGATTTTCACGAGGAGTCTTACAGGAGATGCTTTATCTTGGTACATTAGCCAGGATCCTAAGAAGTGGGCCAACTGAGTGAGTATGGCATCTGACTTCATGGACAGATTCAGGTTTAACATAGAGAATGCGCCGGATGTCTTCTACATTCAGAACTTAAAGAAGAAGCCCACTAAGACCTTCTGCGAGTATGCCACTTGTTGGAGGTCAAAAGCATAAAAAGTAAGGCCGACATCGGACGAGAAACAGATGAACAAATTCTTCGTCAAAACATAGGATCCGCAGTAGTATGAAAGATTGATGGTTATTGAAAACAAGAAATTCTCCGATATCATCAAACTCGGAGAAAAGATTGAAGAAGGCATTAAAAGCGGTATGGTGATAAACTTTGAGGCATTACAGGCCACAAACAAAGCACTGCAGTCAGGGGGTATATCAAAGAAGAAAGATGCAGGAACAATAATGGTCTCCCAAGGACCCAAAACTCCACTTGTATTTCAAACCTCCCCACTTACATACCAAGAACCTCCACTCACATATCAACCATCACCTCTCAGATATTCCCAACTAGCCACTGCTTATCACACATATAATTCCCAACCCTGTCACTTTCAGTCACCTCCAACTCGCCCAAACTACCCAAGACCTCGGCCAAACTTTGACCGCAGACCACCTAAATATATACTTCCATTGCCGAACCCATTGACCAATTGTATGAAAGGCTGAAGGCTGCTGGTATATCACTCATATCCCTGCTGCGACCATGGGTAATTCATCCCAATAGGTCAACCCAAATAAGACATGTGCATATCATTCTGGCATGAAAGGGCACGCCATTGACTAGTGTCGAACACTGAAGGATAAGATCTAGACCTTGATTGATAATAAGGTCATTCAGGCAAAAGAAGCTACACCCAACATCTGCAACAACCCCATCCCAAATCATAGGTGTGAAGGTATCAACGTGATAGAGACCGATGAGGAATGGGATCCCGAGGGATCAATTGGACTTATCAAAAAGGGTGACAATCCTAAGAAACTCGCAGTCACGCTCAATCCTATTATAGTACAAATACAGTCGCTAGTGAAGGTTGAGGTAGATGCATCAGTTCCATTTGAAGTTGAGATAGCACCCCCCGCAACTGCGCATGTTCCATTCAAAGTGGAAATAGCCATACCTTTCACAGTGACAGTGTCAACCACACCGCCTTTTGACACCAAGGATGTACCCTAGGATTATGTGGCCGAAGCTAGAAGAAGAGGTAAAATCAAAATAGAAGAATCCGGCGCTGCGCAAGGAATGACCAGAACGGGAAGAGCCTATACACAAGACCATTTGGGAGAATCCAGTAAGCAGGCTTCTAACAGACTGCCCGTTATTAAAATAAGCCAAGATGACCTTTGGAGGAAAGTGAAAGCAAGGGAGTATTTAGTCACCGATCATTTGAACAACACTCCCGCTCAGATATCTATCCTGTCACTGCTACAGAATTCAGAAGTGCACATGAATGCTCTCTTAAAGGTATTAAGTGAGGCATATGTACCTAATAACATCACTGGCGGAGAAATGGCGAATATGGTAGGATAGGTGCTGGAAAGTCACAAAATCACCTTCCACGAGGACGAGCTGCCACCCGAGGGTTTGAATCGTAACAGGGCACTGCACATTATTGTGCAATATGAGGATAATTTCATTGCCAGAATTTTGGTAGATGGGGGATCCAGTCTCAATATTTGCCCATTTTCAACACTGAAGAGGTTGGGCAAAGGCTTGTATGAGATACGATAAGGGACCATGAACGTGAAGGCATTTGACGGGTCTCAGAGGGATACCATTGGGGAAATCAATCTCTGTTTTCATATGGGGCCTACATGGTGTTATGTCAAGTTTCAGGTGCTGGACATATCTGCATCCTATAAAATATTGTTGGGACGGCCATGGATACACGCCGCTGGGGCTGTGACATCAACTTTGCATCAGGCGGTGAAGTTTGAATGGAACCATCAAGAGGTGATTATCCATGGAGATGGGAGCAACCCCATTTACAACCGTTAGACTATCCTGGTGGTTGAGAATAGAAGAAGGCTCAATGGAGAACTTATCATCACATTGAGCGGGTCAATGCAATCGACAAAGATAAGTGGTGGATTAGCAAGATAGCAAGAATGATGAACTGGAGAAGGTATGAGCCTGGAAAAGGTCTCGACAAAAATCTTCAGGGCAAAGCACCATGGTACTAATTTTGGGTTGGGATATCAGTACACCTGTCAAGAATACAATGACTGGTCAGCACCGCGGCGTGGTCCGTACTATCCACTTGAGCATCCTGCACCACACTTTAGTCACACTTTCCAGCAGACCGACGTCATATGGGGATCAGAGGAGGAGGAAGCACTGGACGCTTTAAGGAACTTGTTCATGGAGGATGAGGACATAGACTGTTGTGTATTTGTTGTTGAGGAGGAGGAAGGCCCTACCATCCGATATGTGAGAAAGGATCATTCCTCAAGAATTGGACTGTCAGACCATCCAGAGCCTGACGAGTCCCGGGGTAGCAAGGCTGAACAACATTGTTTATTTTTTTCTAAGAAAATGATTTCCCTTTTTGCATTTGTTTTAAATAAAATCTCCAGCGTTCTGAAAAAGATTTTAAATTATTGAAAATCGTTTTTATATTTCAATGGATCGATATTTATTATTACCATTTTCTCTCATATCTTTATTTATACAACATTACTATTTCATGTCTTGATGAACCAACAACTGTCTCATGTAATGAGACAATGCAACAAAAGGACACTGATTCGGAGGAATAAGATGTCATACCCGAGGAAATCGTGAGAGAAGTAGAAGACTTTGAGAACAAGCCTAAGTCCAATCTGGATGAAACAGAAATAGTCAACATGGGAGATTCGGAAACCGTCAAGGAGACCCGCATCAGCATTCACCTATCACCTTCAGAAAAGGAAGAGTACATACAGTTCTTGAAATAATATGAGGACATCTTTGCATGGTCATACGATGATATGACCGGGTTAACTACATCCATTGTGGCTCACAGGTTGCCTACAAACCCAATGTGTCCGCCAGTGAAGCAGAAACTCAGGAAGTTCAAGCCTGACATGAGTCTGAAAATTAAATAGGAGGTTACTAAGCAAATCAATGCCAAGGTTCTCAGAGTGGTCAAATATCCAACTTGGCTTGCCAACATCGTGACAATGAAAAAGAAGGATGGGAAGGTCAGAGTCTGCATCAATTATCGGGATCTCAACAGGGCCAACCCGAAAGATGATTTTCCACTTCCAAACATACACATCCTAATCGACAATTGGGCCAAACATGAACTCCAGTCTTTTGTGGATTGTTTTGCCAGTTACCACCAGATTCGGATGGACGAGGAAGACGCTGAGAAAATCACTTTCATTACACCATGGGGAGTATACTGTTATACGATGATGCCATTCGGTCTAAAGAATGATGAGGCCACCTACATGAGGGCTATGACTACCATTTTTTATGACATGATACACAAGGAGATCGAGGTGTATGTGGACGACATCATCATCAAGACAAAGGAAGCGACATATCACATAGAAGATTTGAGGAAGTTCTTCGACAGACTGTGGAAGTACAACATGAAATTAAACCCTGCAAAGTGTGCATTCGGGGTCCCAGCCGGAAAGTTACTTGGGTTCTTTGTGAGCCGCCAAAGGATAGAATTGGATCCATCAAAAGTTAAAGCCATCGAGGAGTTCCCACCACCGAAGAGTAAGAAAGATTTAATGAGTTTTCTAGGACGACTAAACTACATCAGCCGGTTCATAGCCTAGTCCACACTTATATGTGAGCCAATTTTAAAGACGTTGAAGAAACATGCTACAACTGGTTGGACCGCGGATTGTCAAAGGGATTTCGACAAAATGAAGGAGTACCTATCAACATCACCAGTTTTGTTCCCTCCAGATCCAGGTAGACCTTTGCTACTCTACCTCACAGTGTTAGATGGAGCCTTTGGCTGCGTTCTGGGGTAGCACGACGAGATAGGGAGAAAGGAACAAGCTATCTATTATCTTAGTAAAAAATTCACTCCATATGAAGTGTGGTACTCTCTAGTGCAACGTGCGTGTTGCGCCTTGACCTGGATAGCTCAGAAGCTGAGGCATTACTTCTGTGCTTACACAATGTACCTCATATCAAGGATGGATCCCTAAAAATATATCTTTCAGAAACCCATGCCCACTGGCAAACTGGCTAAGTGGAAAATCCTGTCGAGTGAGTTCGACATTTTTTATGTAACTCAGAGAACAGTCAAGGGAAAGGTAGTGGGCGATCATCTTGCTGATAACCCTGTGGAAGGAGAATATGAACCCTGAAAACATATTTTCCCTATGAAGAGGTGCTATTCATGGGAGATGATATTGTTGAATCCTACGACGGTTGGAGGATGTTCTTTGACGGAGCGGAAAATTTCAAAGGAGTCGGCATTGATGTTTTCGTGGTATCAGAAACTGGCCAACATTATCTGGTATCTACTAAACTCAGATTTCCCTGCACCAACAACATGGCAGAGTATGAAGCTTGCATCCTAGGACTCAACATGGCCATCGACATGAATATTCAGGAGCTGCTAGTAATCGGCGATTGAGATTTGCTTGTGCACCAGGTACAAAGAAAATTGGCCACCAAGAATTCCAAGATATTGCCATATATGCACCATGTGCAGGAATTGAGATAGAGGTTCATGAAGATAGAGTTTTGGCATGTTCCCAGGGTTCAGAACGAGTTTATCCATGCATTGGCCACTTTGTCATCAATGATACAACATCCAGACAAGAAATTCATTGAACCTATCCCAGTAAGGATCCATAGCCAACCGACATATATTGCCCACATTGAAGAAGAGACAGACAGGAAGCCTTGGTTCCACGATATCAAGGAATATTTGGAAAAAAGAAGAATACCCGAAGCATGGAAATCATACTCAGAAACGTACTCTTCGGAGGTTGTCCAACTATTTCTTCCACAGCGGAGGAACCCTGTACAGAAGAACTCTTGATTTTGGATTACTGAGATGTCTCAATGCAAGAGAGGCTTCTAAACTACTTGAGGAGATACATGTTAAGACCTGCGGCCCGCACATGAATGTCTTCGTCTTGGCCAAAAATATACTTAGGTCCGGCTATTTCTTGATGACCATTGAGACAGATTGCATCCAGTATGTCCGAAAATGCTACCAATGTCAAGTAAATGGATATATAATAAAAGTACCGCCAAATGATCTCAATGCAACAAGCTCCCCTTGGCCATTCGCCGCCTGGGGAATGGATAGCATTGGTCCAATCGAGCCCACCGCCTCAAATAGGCACCGGTTCATCTTAGTAGCTATTGATTATTTCACCAAATGGGTCGAAGCAGCATCTTACAAGGTAGTGACTAAGAAAGTCATAGCAGATTTTGTTCGCGGCCGGATTTTTTGTCGGTTTGGAGATCCAGAATCAATCATCATTGGCAATGCCTCCAATCCCAACAGTGATCTGATAAGGTCCATGTGTGAGAATTTCAATATTAAGCACAAAAATTCCACAGCCTATAGACCTCAGATGAACGGATTTGTAGAAGCCGCTAACAAGAACATCAAAAAAATACTGAGAAAGATGATAGAAAATCACAAACACTGGCATGAGAAGCTTCCATTCGCTTTATTAGGATACCGTACCACAGCCCGCACATCAACCGGGGGAACTCCTTACTTACTGGTATATGGTACTGAAGTTGTTATTCCTGCCGAAGTGGAGATTCATTCCTTAAGGATCATACAAGAAGCTGAGTTCAGCGATGCAGAATGGATAAGGAACCGTTATGAGCAACTAGCCCTCATAGACGGAAAAAGGATGAATGTAGTGTTTCATGGGAAACTTTATCAAAGCAGGATGTCCAGAGCCTTCAATAAAAGAGTCAAGTCGAGACAGTTCACACCAGGGCAGATGGTATTGAAGAAGATCTTTCCACATCAGGACGAAGCCAAAGGGAAATTATCTCCCAATTGGCAAGGTCCTTACATGATTCACAGAGCATTGATAGGAAAATCCCTTATACTTGTAGAAATGGACAGAGAAGTCTGGCCAAAACTGATTAATTCAGATGCAGTCAAGCAATACTATGTGTAACTATTTATGTTTTTGAAAATGTTGTAAAATGAACTATGCTCAATATGATTCCCGTTTAATAGGGGATATGTAGGCAGCCCTGTGGGTTCGGTTACAATTCAATAAAAATCTTATTTCCCCCTTTATCGAAAACTGGGGCAGAATTTTGAGGAGGACCCTCAAAATTCCAAAGTAAGTTCAGTCGTTTGCAGCATGTACAACAATCAGAGATGTTTGTCCATCTAATTGGGGCAGAATTTTGAGGAGGGCCCTCAAAATTCTACGGCAAGAGAAGGCGCGATGTCTCGGATCGTGTCACAATCATTGGTTCATCTAAAAAATTTCTTAAAATATTTTACTATGTCCTTTGAAAACTATGCATGCTTGCTTGCGAAATAACTTTGTTTAGTGAAACACTACACTAATGATTTGAACAAGATCCCCGGACGAAGCAAAGCAAGCCGACAGAGGCGCGAACCAACCTCCCCCTTTACAGAACTCACAATTTTTCTTTTGATGCAGGAACAAAGAATATACATGCTTCAAAGTCACAGTTTTCATAACAACCGCGATACTGAAGTTTACTACCAGCTAAGAAAACTCTGCTATCATGTTCTATTTATTCTATTCTGCATGGGACTAAGGATTGTCCCACATCTTGCATGAGGCTAAGCCCTGCCTCCATATTTTCATAAGTCAAGTTCTGCCTTCGTCTGCCTGGGACTAAGCCCTATCCCGCATCCCGTATGAGACTAAGCTCTGTCTCCATATATTGCATGAGGTTAAGCCCTGCCTCCATATTTTCATAAGGCTATGCTTTGCCTTCATCTGCATGGGACTAAGCCCTGTCCTGCATCTTGCATGAGACTAAGTTGTCTCAATATCTGCATGAGGCTAAGCCCTGCCTCCATATTTCCATAAGGCTAACCTCTGCCTTCATTTTCATGGGACTAAGCCCTGTCCCGAATCTTTCATGAGACTATGCTTTGTCTCAATATCTACATGAGGCTAAGCCTTGCCTCCATAATTTGATAAGGCTAAGCTCTGCCTTCATTTGCATGGAACTAATCCCTGTCCCGAATCTTGCATGAGACTAAGCTCTGTCTCAATCTGCATGAGGCTAAGCCTGCCTTCATTTGCATAAGGCTAAGCTCTACCTTCATCTGCATAGGACTAATCCTTGTCCTGCATCTTACATGGGACTAAGCCCTATCCCAAATTTTGCATGAGACTAAGCTCTGTCGCCATCTGCATTAGGATAAGCCCTGCCTCCATATTTGCATAAGGCTAAGGTTTTTCTTCTAATTGCATGGGACTAAGCCCAGTCCTGAATCTTGCATGAGGCTAAGCTCTGCCTCCTATTTGCATAAGGCCAATCATTGCCTTTCTATTTTCCGAGACTAAGCGTTGTCTCTCCAGCACTATCTATTTGTTGTTCTTTATGGCTAAGCTCTGCCCTAAACTTCACAAGACTAAGCCTTGTCTTGATGCTCTTGACATCATATTATTGCATCTCATGGGCTGAAATATTGCTGACTTGTCCAAAGGCGTCTTAATCTAAATGCATCATCCTCATAGCTGGAAGACGCCATGCCATGGCCTGAGGATCTCTCAAAGTTGCATATCATTATTCAAAGGCGTCATGGTTCAGAGGCACAATTTTCATGGCTCGAGAATATCAGTTCATGGCCTGTGAATCCCTCAATGAACAATCCATGGCCCAGGACATCATCGTCTAAAGACGTCATCCTAACCGTCCGAAGACAATTCTCATGGTTCGACGGGAATCTGCATCATGTTTAAATTTCCGCACAAATATATGCTCATAGTATCTCTTTACTTGCAGATGGCCCGATAAGCAATCACTGTCCCAACAGGAGCAATCCCGCTCCGGTTCCTTCAATTATCTCAAACCTGACCGCTCACCATAACCATCTTTTCACCTATGCCAAAATCACGTATCCATTCTTGTGATGACTTCATCGGTATATTCTGCCGATGAATCAAGAACTACACACAACTTGATTCCTGTAAAACTAGGGCTATGTAGGCAGCTCAGGAACTAGAATGCGGCCTAAATCTCTCAAATCATCTCGCTAGGTCAAAATTGGCCATCATATCATTACCTGAAAACTCTTTCATCCTTCCCGGGTAAATAGGGGCAACTATTGATACCCATTTTTGTCCTATAATATTTTTTCAAATACATATATACCTTCAAAACTATGAATTTGCATAAATTGACATTTTTCCATAATTCCAACATTTTTAGGGATTTTTAGCTAATTTATCGCAGTATTTTATTTACATAAATAATTACAAATTGCGTCACAAATGACTTTATAACATTTTTAATGGTTTAATTTTGTTGTCTATTTTCATATTAAGCTTAGGTTATTGCACAAATAGCCACATTTACATATTTTGGGTTACAATTCTAATTATATCCATGCATGCATTATTACATTATTTTACCAAAAAATATTGAGTAATTATTTTAAATTTTTTATATGAATGAAAATTATTTTTTCTAATTTGTTAATTATTTTATAAATTATTTCTTATCAATTATTTGGGTATTTAATAAATAACCCTCTTTTTTCAGACCTAACCCCCTAAAACATTAGCCCAAACCCCTTAGGCCCAAACTATACCTGCCCGACCTGATACCCCGTTTAATCGTGGCCATTGATCTTTTGGATCAACGGTCCACAAACCCCCTTACCATAATTAATCCTAAAATCTAGCCCTTAACCCTTTCATTCCCTCCAACCTCGTCGTTGTCATCTCCCTCGTCTCTCAACTCTCTCTCGATCGAACCCTAACCCTAAACTTCGTCACGACGTAAACCTCCTCCCTATGGTGTTTCTATGTCTTCTCCGACCAGCCATGGTCTTCTATACGCCATGGCTCTTTGACTTCATGAGTCCTTGAGAGGATCTCAAGGAAATCCAACTGGTTCTGGTTCGAAACTTGTTCACTGGCCCGTCTCAGACAATTTTCATTTGTAAGTAAGGGATTTCTCCTTGCTTTATTGTGATCCATGGGTCTTTTGGCCGATTCTCTTTATCTCTACTATTTTTTCTGAAAGCCCTAGTTCATTACTGCCGATTCTTCTTAGATCTTTATAGATCTGGGTGATTCGAGTACTATTAAGTGTTTTCCTTTAAATATCTCTTGTTTTAATTAGCTATTTCGATCTTTAATCACTCTTCCTAAACTAGGGTTCGTCCTAAACTGTTTTTCAAAGAATTTTATGACTTCTAAGTGCTTAATTAATTTTTCTTTCATCATTGTTACTGATTTTTGCAAGAATATTCAAACCCTAGTTGATTCTATGTGATATACTAGTCTTTAATCTTTGTTTTGAAACTTTGGGTTTTTCTGTGATACCAATCGTATCGGTTTACCTCATTTTTTTGACTTAAATGCTTTCCCTTTTAAAACCCAGTATTCTTGGGGATTTCTTCCCTAATTGACCTTTGCTAGGGTTCGAACGAGTTTTCTTGTTAAACTCGATAATTCTATGACGTTTGACTCATTTATTTTCTATTAATGGAACCTTAGTAGTTCTTCTAGTAAAATCAGCATTCTTTGGAGATTTTTACTGATTATTTCCTATTATTTTTCTCTGTTAAAATTTGTGTGCATAGATTTTATTTGTTTCCTTATTTATTACTTTAATTGGTCACACATGACTTAATTAGTCGTCCGTATGATTTTGGGATAACTCCCTATTTTGTATAATTTTGATTTCTTGCCTTAATTAACCCCCCTGTTGTTACTGTTAATCAATTACCCCAAATTAAGGGGGTCTACTCCGAACTCCTTTAGGTGAATTGATTTTGTGAGTCGATTATCCTTAATTGGATGACTTTCGATTCCTTTACCTTATTTGTTCTACTCCTAAAGTGATATATATACACTCTTGCTTTATCTCTTAAAGGACACGAACATTAGTTCAAGAACACACACTCACATAAAAATTATCTCTCTTCTCTCTCTTTCTGCTACTTGTGCTAACTACTTGTATAGCCGGCGGAAAGCCAAGGCTAGACTGTGGAGCTCTACCTGCTTTACTTTCTGTATCTTTCTTCCTTAATCGGTATGTTCTTATTTAAATTCTGAAATTCAACCCTATGTGCTCCATAGTTGTTAAATTCATGCCTATTTCTGTACTAGTTTAATTGGCTATGTATTTAATTGTCTTCCTATTTACTGCTTTGCTCAATATGTTGGAGTCTTACCCTCTCTTCCTCAAATGTTTAGTCATCATGTCTAGGTCTCATTTGTATTGTATGATACTTGGACAACATGTTTAATTGAGTTCTTGTTTACTTCCCTTGACTAGTATGCTCATGTCAGTATCATAGACTCCTAATGTATTTGGTTAATCCTCATTGGCATGGCTGGCTCTATGTAGTAGACCCCTGTCTTCAACATGACCATTCTCATATTCAGTATCTATGTTTATTATCCATTACCACTTTAATTTCAAGCATAATCCCCTTGCTAATACTTCGAAGCAATAGTTTTTATGTCCTGGTTTCCAATTAGTTCCTATTTGTCATGTTTACTGGCTGGTCAATATGCTTCCCCTTTTACCCTGTTCATGTGTTTCTGACTTTGGCCTCTATGTTCCCAATCCCCTGATCCCTGGTTGTAAACTTGTTTGCCTTCACTTAGAAACAAGTAATAAATGCTTTTTAATCTGGGCACTCTAAGTGTTATGACTGTGTGGTTGCTTGTTGAATCTTTCTTCTTCTCATAATTGTTTCCAAATTTGTTTTACTATAAACATTTTTTAAGGACTGTTGCTATTCCTGAAAACCTTTTCACTCCTAAATTTTTTTTAGCTCTATACTATTTTTTACTAAGTTCTTCCAAACTATGTCAAGCACTCTCACTTCTACTCTTAGACTACTTAAGTTCTGCCCCTCCAGTGTGTGTACTGCCTAGGAATCCATGAGATTCCTTCGAACTCTGGCACACCGGGGCTGATCTTTCCACACTGCACATGATCACTTACCTACTCAAATGATCTTGTTGTGAGCATTGCCCGGGATCCCTGAGGTCCTTAGGGAACTTTGACACACCAGGACAGCCTATTGTCTATGAGACTTTGGCATCCTTGACTGTTTTGAAGTCCTGGTATTTCCAGGTTCACTTTGGGCCTATCTTAGTCTCCCTATTGCATAACTTATATTTATTATTTATTCATTCATTTATGATCTGTAATAATAACCTTTGTAGACAGATATTGGAGAAATTAGTAGTAGGGGAGGGATTCTTATATGATTTTTTGTGGGGAAAACGAGTAGAAATCCTACCTTTAGGTCTATACTATGTTTACTTACATTATAAGTCATGCTTTTAGGTTTAAAATATGTTTATTTGCATCAGAAACCATGCTTTAAGGTCCACTTGGCATACTAGGCAACATGTTATAGGTTCATTACCTTATTTGGTACGAAATTCTGCGTCTGCATAATCATGATCACCTAGAAATCATGTTATTAAGTTGCCGTTGTAATTCTGCTTAATAAAAATGTGCATTCTTCATGTGCATTAGGAATCCTTCTTTAAGACTGTGTTTGTATTTGCTTTAAATCATGTCTACATCGCCTAAATCAATAACCGTCTTGTCTATAAGAATGTTTAAAAGCAATTTCATCGCCTAGACACCATGTTATAGGATAAATATGTATGAAATCAGTTTCGTGGTAATCAGCACCTAGAAAAGCATGTTTATAGAACGTATTAAAACTCAAACTATTTGCTTTCCTTTAGTCAATTTCCAGAATTCTGTTTGCATTTTTAGACAGCATGTTATAAGGTATCCCTGAACCACGTCTAGGTAAGCCTATGGGTAATTAAGGCCTTACAAAAATTGTAAAACTATGTTTTGTTTATTTGTGACTTTCTAGATTCAGCAGGTTCTAAAAATCAGTAGGCAAACTGATTAGGTCTTTACCGCTTCGCCTTAACATAATGTTGCATATTCTCTGTTTGTCATGCTCACCTAGATATCCTGTTCTAGGAATTTTCTTAAACATCTGAAATCTTGTTGTTTGAGACGTGCTAATTATCCCCTGTTAATTGTTCTTTTACTTGATAGTCCTATATGTTCTTTATTGTCGCTTAGATTTTCTCCTTTAAACACCTTAGGAGAGTCTTGAACTGCCTAAATCAGAGGTCCTAAACACCTCCAAGTCCATAAGGAAGGGATGGGTAATGCACACATAGAGTTAATTTAATTCAAACCGCTTATAACTGCTAAGGGGAGGGTAATTGGGTAGTAAAGGATATGAAGACCTGTGCGCTAATGCCACGTGTAGCCCCTCTAGTTGAGGAAGGTTTACTGGGTATTGCACTGATGTGATCCTATAGGCTAATAACTTAGGAATTCCCTATCTTTATACATATGTGTGCTTAGACTGCTTACCTAATAAATTTCCTTTATCTTATGTACATATATGTGCTTAGACTCTTATCTGACTAATTCACCAAGTAAGTTTGGTCGGGAACCACCGTTGTGGACCTCGAGGGGTGCCTAACACCTTCCTCTCAAAGTAATTTCAAGGCCTTACCCAATCTCTGCTAACACAAACCGATTTTATGAGTTACTTGCAATAGGTGCCCTAACACACCTTAATCCGTTAGGTGGCGACTCTTCTCTTTAAATACCCATTTAAAAGAATAGTCACATGTCCAAACCCGATTTTTCATGAAAAAGGGGGCGCGATAGTTCCCAATATTGTTTTAAGTGATGGACATTTCATCTTCATACAATTTGTTTCTGACAAGGCCCTTGATAGATATGCTAGAGGCAGTTCCTTCCTCTCTCCATTACTGTATGAAATTCGACTGGCCCAAATAATGAATACATGCTCAAATATTACAAACTAAAATGAGTACAAGCCCAATAAATAGGGAAGGTCCTAACAGGATTAACCCAATAACTTCAAGGTCTTCAGTAACCTCATTCTCCACAAAATATAGCAATCTCAGGTCTAGGTACACCCAGGACGTTAGAATGTATTGGCTGCATGACTCAAACACGGACCCATACCAAGTCCGAAAGGGAAGCTAAGTTACCCAACATTGTCAAACTTAACCATATGAGTAACAAATTATACATAAATTAATGGGACCACATTAAATCCACACACTTAGTTCATAGGACTGCAACTAAAGGTAGTTTAAACCAAAGCAGATAGTTGAGATCACATGGATTTATATATATAAGACTCTAGAAGTTCAAAAGACAAGATGGAACACCACAAACTAATAGATAATCGCAAGTAGAGTTCCAGAATTTGATCTAAGATCAACTTAAATACAATCTCGACAAAGGAATCTTGCAGAATTATAGGTAGAAACAAGTAAAATAGTGGTTTTACTATGGAAATTTCCAGCACGAGGGTCTAATGCAAGTATGACCATAACAAACAAACTGATGAACATGGTCTGTAACAATCAACTCAACTCGGCATAAGGAATTTCAACATTATCAATAATACATAAAGGTTTAAATAAAATGTGGACTCATAATGGGAAAGAATATATCAAATATAGGTTAACACGACTAGCTTGCACTAGGCTTAATCACATATAGAAGAAGGGGCCAGATATTGAATTTAATCCTAGAATTCCTAGGCAGTAGAAAAGACCACCAAATTAAACAAGGAGGGGGACACATATTAGTTTATAAGTAGCAGGGAAAACATGTTAGGGATAATAACATGATCAGGAGTAAACTCTAGAAAAGTATTAAGTGCACATGAATGACTCAACAAGCATTACAACATGTTCTGGGCTTGACTCAACTTATTACAAGAATACAAAACAAGGCAAAAGCTAAACTCAGAATAAGCAACAAAAATAAGCAATCGAACACATACATCAAGGCAAGCAGGCTTAAGAAAACATAATCAAGGCAGAAAATAAGCATGTTTGACTACTAGAAAGTATAGAGCCTCAGGAATAGCTTCAGAGCAGACAATAACATGTTGGTTCATAAAAAAAACTCAGAAGCATAGATTGTGCAGAGCAAGAACTCAAACGAAAAGAGAATGAAATTTCATAGTTCATAGGTACTTACCGGTTAAAGATTAATTAGAAAGTGAACAAGAAGAAGAGTTTCAGCAACACCCTAATGTCAAAAGTAAAAACGAACAGGAGAACCCAAGCATCTCAGTGCGTCAGAGTTTCCAAGGTCTTTGAATGAACCCCCTGAAGTTCTCACACTGAGAAAGGTTCGATAATCAATTTCTAGTGGCCTTGGTTTTCATCCGGCTAAGAGATTAAGCCTTAGAGTAGTATAAGACAAGTTAGAATACGAGAATAGTAGTAACTTTTCAGTGATTAAGGTTTGTTCTGGGGGATTTGGGGAAGGGTTTATATTGTAGTAACATTCAAACAAACGAACAAGGGAAGTAGTCAATCAAACATATTAAAGGAAACAATATCATGCAAAAAATCAATTTCAAATCAGGTGAAGAGATAATCCAGACAAACCCTAGTTCGACAAAAATCAAAGAATCGGCCAAAGATCTTAGTAGATCGGCCTCATTCCACATTTCCATGAATGTATACAGATAAATACCATGTAGATCTTGAAGATTGAAGATGATTGCACATAACTCGGGCCTGGCACTCGCCAAAAATAGGCAAGTACTAGGTCATACCATAATCGTGTAAGTAACAAGGTGACAAAACATATATGGAAAGGAAATAATGGAGGGATTCCATATAAAGGTCGGAATCGGAGAGGATTAAAGGATATTACGGCTAGGGTGTCCTTATAGAAAAAGAGAGTAGAGAGGATTCAAGGGCAACCATCTCAGAAGAATGGGGCTAGGGTTTGGGCGAGTGGATATAAGGAAAGGTGGGGATTTATTATGGGTCGTTCATTATTTGAAATCAACAACCAGGATCAAAGGGGAAACGAGGTGGGTCGTTTACATGGGTCGCGATCGTATCCATTAAAAGGGTTGTCTGGTTTGGGCTTGGGGTTATTGGTGTAGGTTTTGGGTCCGAAATTAACTCAAACATTGGGCCAAAGTTTTAAAAAACACAAAAATTATAAAAATAATTTATATGAAGCAATTAACACTAAAATAATATTATTTGTGTGGCAAGAGGCTTGAAAATATTAATTTGACATTGTAAAAATATAAAAAAAAGTTATTTAGGCACAAATAATGTAATAAAATATAATTATGCTCAGCATATAGGCTATTATTGCAAAATTGTGTAAATATCTTTAAAATACAAATACAATTATATGAAAATGAAGTAAAATATTATGAAATATATATGTGGATGAAAATAATAAATTTGGATGATTAAGTCATCAAAAAATAATTTAAAGGGATAACTAATACATACTCAAATAATTTAAATGAAAAAAAAATCAATTTTAAAGCTTTAAAAATTATGAAAAATTACAGAAACTACTTGTATGACTCTTGTAAATTTGTAATGATGAAAGAATGATATTTGAAAAGCATATATGACTTTCATAAAAATATGAGGGCAACATTGGGTATCATCAACTACTCTACGTGCTTATGTTTATGTAATTTCTGAAACTGACTTCACATTTTCCTTATTCTTTCTTGATTTATTTCTCCTCCTGAAAGCAGATGTTGGTTTTTGTCGATATGTAAAGCTGGTTGAGCCACCATACAATCTGAGATCTAAGGGGATGATGTCTTCAACCGACGACCAGGCTGGAAACGCTCTAGTAATAGCCGACAACCCAGGGCAATTAGTGGAAGAGGACGATA
Organism: Nicotiana paniculata; assembly: GCA_005239505.1. Taxonomy (NCBI): domain Eukaryota; kingdom Viridiplantae; phylum Streptophyta; class Magnoliopsida; order Solanales; family Solanaceae; genus Nicotiana; species Nicotiana paniculata. The sequence goes on from ML317351.1 coordinate 69,675, forward strand.
CCCCAAAATGATGAGCATGTAGCAAGAATGGCGTAGAAAATGGAGTCGCTAAGAGAAAATTATGGCATATCCGGGAGGTGGAACACTTGGTTGTGATGACGCTTTCGCAACCACCAGAAAAATAACTAGTATCCAACCATTGTCACCAAAAATCCCACAACCCAAGTATACAACCAGTAACCCCCGCAAATTCGCCAAATCCCCTTATATATACACCTTTTCTCCCAAATTACGTCAAAACACCAGAGAATCCACCATTCACCACCAACTTAGTTCACACCCCTCCTCTTGACAACATAACTTTTGCCAACAATTAAACCCACCATACACCACTGCACATGAGCGGTATGTTCCACTAGTATATGACACTTTAGGGCCTACCTTTACTGTGCTTTTCACGGTCATAGTGCCCTAAGAGATCGATCACTATGTTGAGAAGGAGAAAGAAGCGAAATCAAGGAAGAGACCCTGGGAATCATTTTAAGAGTACGCTCGATGTTGGAGATCAGAGGCTGCCTGAACCCAATCCCCACTAGACGATAATGAACCAAACCAAGTATTTCATCAAGGCACAAGAGGGGATTTATTTTGAAAAAATGATGGGTATGATAGGTCAGAAATTTCCCGAACTGATTAAGATAGGAGACGTATTGGAAGAAGGAATCAAATTAGGCAAAATAAAGTAAATGGCTGCATTGCAAGCTGCCAGCAAGGCAAAACAATTCGGTTCCATGGGTAGTGGGAAGAAGAAGAAGGATGAAGTAACACCGATTGTCCCCTACTATCAGTCTTGTTCTCCCGGGTAGAAATAACTCCTACAATATAAACACACATCCCGCACATCAACCAACATATAACCCAGTATATAATGCCTAACCGTACTATGAGGCTCAACCTCAAAACAAATCGCCCCGAGTTCATATAAATCCAAACCCACCACGACCATATACTCCTGCCCAAAAACCACCTATCAAAATAGACTCGCTTATGCACTACGACCACGCCCAAACTTTGAAGAACGAAATCCAAGAAACTATTGTCTAATCGCTGAACCCATAGCCTAATTATTTGAAATGTTGAAGAGAGTTGGATTGATATACCCAATGGTAGGCAGAATTCCCGACCAACCCTCCAAATTTTGATGCAACCAAGCCTAATGCCTACCACTCGGGTGTTCCTAGGGATGATACCGAGGACTGCTATGGATTGAAGAATGATATCGAGCTGCTAATCAAGAGAGGAGCCATCAAATGTACCTCGTCTCCACCTAATGTAAATCGTAATCCATTACCCAACCATAGAAATCAAGGAGCCAACATGATTGCATTCGACGAGGATTATGATCGAAAGGGGACCATCGTCACCATTAGGAATGCCGAAGCTACAAGGGTGCCACCCCGAAAGACTGTATTGTGTATTGTACAGTTGACACCTCTTATGATTGTCCAAAAATACATACAATTGTCCACGGTCGGTGTCAGAAATAAGGAGAGTCGGGAATAAAAAATACCTCCATGGACTTACGAAGCAAAAGTAAAGGGTAAAATGACAGATTCGGCGGCTACTCATGGGTAGGGAACTGAATCAGAGAAGAAACATAACTGATGCCGAGGGGGCAGATTTTTGGAGCAAGATGCAAGTTAAAGAGTACTCCGTGGAGGAACAACTGAGAAAGACCTCTGCTCAGATATCAATCATGTATTTGTTGATAATCTCTGACAGTCATAGGGATGCTTTGGTGAAGGTACCAAGCGGAGTAAGTGTGCCAAGCAATACTACCAACAAGGTGTTAGCAACAATCATTTGGAAAGATGGTCGAAGCAAACGTAGTTTCCTTTCGGAGAGATGAACTCCCTATGGAGGGCATGGATCATAAAAAAGCTCTATACAACATGGTAAAGTGTGGGGATAATGTCGTATCTCAAGTACTTATCGACGGGGGATCCAGAGTAAACATTTTCCCATTCTTTACTCTGCGAGAATTGGGTATTCATTTGAGGGAGTTGAAAGAAATCTATGTAGGAGTGAGGGCTTTTGATAGGTCGCAGAAGGACGTCATCGAAGAAATCTACTTAGCCTTATAGATTGGACTAGTCGATTTCCTGTTAATACCTAATTTTTTCCTATAATATTTTTTCAAATACATATATACATTCAAAACTATGCATTTCCATCAATTGACATTTTTCCATAATTTCTACATTTTTATGGATTTTTAATTAATTTATCCCCGTATTTTATTTACATAAATAATTACAAATTGCATCACAACATTTCATGGTTTAATTTTGTTGTCTATATTCGTATTAAGCTTAAATTATTGCACAAATAGCAACATTTACATTTTTTGGGTTACAATTGCAATAACTTTGCAATTATACCCCATCCTTGCATTATTACATTATTTTATCAGAAAATAGCTCATCGTATTTTTTAAAATATTTATATGCATGAAAATTATTTTTTGTAATTTGTTAATTATTTTATAAATTATTTCTTATCACTTATTCGGGTATTTAACAAATAACCCTTTTATTTTCAAACCTAACTCCCTAGTACATTAGCCCAAATCCCTTTAAAGACAACCCAAACCCCTTAGGACCAAACCTATACCTGCCCGACCCAATACCCCGTTTAATCGTGGTCGTTGATCTTAAACCTAAAACCTAACCCCTAACCCCTAACCCTTTCATTCCCTCCAACCCCGTCGTTGTCATCTCCCTTGTCTCTCAACTCTCTCTCGACCGAACCCTAACCCTAAAAGTCATCACGGCGTAAACCTCTTTCTTATGGCGCTTCTATGTCTTCTCCGACAAGCCCTGGTCTTCTATACGCCATGGTTGTTCGACTTCATGAGTCCTTAAGAGGATCTCAAGGAAATCCAACTGGTTCAGGTTCGAAACTTGTTCACTGGCTTTCCTCAGGTCATTTTCGTTTGTAAGTAAGGCGTTTCTCCTTATTTTATTGTGAATCCATGGGTCTTTTGACCGATTCTCTTCATCTTTACTATTTTTTCTGAATGTCCTAGTTCATTACTGCCGAATCTTCTTAGATCTTTATAGATCTGGGGTGATTCGAGTACTATTAAGTGTTTTCCTTCAAAAAATCTCTTGTTTTAATTAGCTATTTTGATTTTTAATCACTATTCCTAAACCATGGTTTGTCCTACACTATTTTTCAAAGACTTTTCTCACTTCTAAGTGCTTAATTAATTGTATCTTTCATCATCGTGACTGATTTTTTCCAGAATATTCAAACCATAATTGATTCTATGTGATATACTAGTCTTCAATATTTGCTTCGATACTTTGGTGTTACTGTGATACCAGTCGTATTGGTTTACCTCATTTGTTTTTGACATAAATGTTTTCCCTGTTAAAACCTAGTATTCTTGGGGATTTCTGCCTTAATTGACCTTTTCTAGGGTTCGAACCAATTTTCTTGTTAAACCCGGTAACTCTGTAATGTTTCACTTATTTATTTTCTATTTATGGAACCTGAGTGATTCTTATGGTAAAATCAGTATTCTTTTGAGATTTTTACTGATTATTTCCTATTATTTTGCTCTATTAAAATTTGTGGTTATAGATTTTATTTGTTTTGATGTTTATGACTTTAATTGGTCACACTTGCCTTAATTAATCGTCCGTATGCTTTTGGGATTTTTACTAACTCCCTATTTGGTATAATTTTTATTCCTTGCCTTAATTANTAAGGGGGTCTACTCCGAACTCCTTTAGGTGAATTGATTTTGTGATTCTGTGATTATCCTTAATTGGATGACTTCTGATTCCTTTACCTTATTTGTTCCAATCCTAAAGTGCTATATATACACTCTTGTTTTATCTCTCAAAGGACACGAACATTAGTTCAAGAAAACACACTCACAAAAGAATATATCTCTCTTCTCTCTCTTTCTCCTACTTGTGCTAACTTCTTGTCTAGACGGCTGAAAGCCAAGGCTAGGCTTTGGAGCTCTGCCTGCTTTACTTTCTGTGTCTTTCTTCCTTAACGGGTATGTTCTTATTTCAATTCTTAAATTCAACCCTATGTGCTCCATAGTTGTTAAATCCATGCCTATTTTTGCACTAGTTTAATTGGCTATGTATTTAATTGTCTTCCTGTTTACTGCTTTGCTCAATATGCTGGACTCTTACCCTCTCTTGCTCAAATGTTTAGTCAGCATGTCTAGGTATCATTTGTCTTGTATGATACTTGGCCAGCATGTTTACTTGAGCTTTTGTTTACTTCCCTTGACTAGTATGCTCATGTCAGTATCGTAGACTCCTAATGTATTTGGTTAATCCTAATTGGCATGAATGGATCTATGTAGTAGACCCTTGTCTTCAACATGACCATTCTCATATTCTATCTTTATGCTTATTACCCATTACCACTTTAATTTCAAGCATGATCCCCTTGCTAATAATTCGAAGCAATAGTTTTTATGTTCTGGTTGCCAATCAATTCCTATTTGTTCTGTGTACTGGATGATCAATGTGCTTCCCCTTTTACCCTGTTCATGTGTTTCTGACTTAAGCCTCTATGTTCCCAATCCCTTGATCCATGATTGTAAACTTGTTTGCCTTCACTTAGAATAAAGTAATAAATGGTTTTGAATCTGGGCACTCTTAGTGTTATGACTGTGTGGTTGCTTGTTGAATCTTTCTTCTTCTCACAATTGTTTCCAAAATTGTTTTACTTTTAACATTTTTTAAAGACTGTTCCTATTCCTGAAAACCTTTTCACTCCTGAAATTTTGTACCTCTATACTCTTTTTTACTAAGTTCTTCCAAATTATGTCAAGCATTCTCACTTCTACTCTTAGATTACTTAAGTTCTGCCCCTCCAGTGTGTGTACTGCCAAGGAATCCAGGGGATTCCTCTGAACTCTGGCACCCTGGGGCTGGCCTTTCCACACTGCACATAATCACTTCCCTACTCAAAGTATCTTGCTATGAGCAGTGCCCGTGATCCCTGAGGTCCTTAGAGAACTTTGACACACCAGGACACCCTATTGGCTGTGAGACTTTGGCATCATGGACTGTTTTGAAGGCCTGGTATTTCCAGGTTCACTTTAGGACTATCTCAGGCTCCCTATAGCATAGCTTATATTTATTATTTATTCATTCATTTATGATCTGTAATAATTTGTAGACAGATACTGGGGAAATTAGTAAAAGGGGAGGGATTCTTATATGATTTTTTGTGGGGAAAACGGGTAGAATGCTGCCTTTAGGTCTATATTATGTTTTCTTACATTAGAAGTCATGCTTTTAGGTTTAGACTATGTTTGATTTCATCAGAAACCATGCTTTTAAGTCCACTTGGAATACTAGGCAACATGTTATAGGTTCATTACCTTATTTGTTACGGAATTCTGCTTATGCATAATCATGATCACCTATAAATTTTGTTATTAAGTTACCGCTATAATTCTGCTCAATAAAAATGTCCATCCTTGGTGTGCATTAGAAATCCTGCTTTAGGACTGTGTTTGTATTCACTTTAAATCATGTCTACATCGCCTAAATCAATATCCGTCCTGTCTATAAGAATGTTTAAAAGAAATTTCAATGCCTAGACACCATGTTATAGGATAAATATGTATGAAATCGGTTTATTGGCAATTAGCACCTAGACAAGCATGTTTATAGGACATATTAGAATTCAAACTGTTTGCTTTCGTTTAGTCAATTTCCAGAATTGTGTTTGCATTTTTAGACAGCATGTTATAAGGTATCCCTGAACCACGCCTAAGCAAGCCTATAGGTAATTAAGGCCTTATAAGAATTGTAAAACTATGCTTTGTTTATTTGTGACTGTCCAAATTCAACAGGTTCTAAAAATAAGTAGGCAAACTGATTAGGTCTTTACCGCTTCGCCTTAACATAATGCTGGACATTCTCTGTTTGTCATGCCCACCTAGATATCCTGTTCTAGGACTTTTTATGAAATATCTGAAATCTTGTTCTTTGAGACGTCCTAATTATCTTTTTATTTGTGGAGGTAAACATGAGCCCCCTTAATTTTTCTTTTACTTGACAGTCCTATATGTTCTTTGTTGTCACTTAGATTTTCTCATTTAAACACCTTAGGAGAGTCTCGAACTGCCTAAATCAGAGGTCTTAAACACCTCTAGGGAAATAAGGAAGGGACGGGTAATGCACGCATAGAGTTCGTTTAATTAAAACTGCTTATAACCTCTAAGGGAAGGGTAATTAGGTTGTAAAGGATATGATGACATGTGCGCTAATGTCACGTGTAGCCCCTCTAGTTGAGGAAGGTTTACCGGGTATTGCACAGATGTGATCATGTAGGCTAATAACTTAGGACTTCCCTATCTTTATACATATGTGTGCTTAGATTGCCTACCTATTAAATTTACTTTATCTTATTTACATATATGTGCTTAGACTGCTTATCTGACTAATTCACCAGGTAATTTTGGCTGGGACCCACCGTTGTGGACCTCGAGGGGTGCCTAACACCTTCCCATAAAGTTAATTTCAAGCCCTTACCCGATGTCTGCTGACACAAACTAGTTTTATGAGTTACTTGCAATAGGTACCCTAACGCACCCTAATATGTTAGGTGGCGACTCTTCTCTTTTAATACATATTTAAAAGAGTTGTCAAATGTCGAAACCCGATTTCGCGAGAAAAAAGGGGCGTAACAGCATGGCGACTCTGCTGGGGATTTTAGGCTCTTACCATAACAAACTTGCTTTTTTTTAAATTAGTCTTAAGCATGCTTCTTTTTGTTAGTAGGGGGGAAACCCTTTCCTTTTCCCCTTATGTGAACTTAATTGCCCGTTTTGAGAATTTAAGATTTCCTTTACTGAAGAAACTTACTTATTTCTTTGTTTTCCTTTCTTAAACGCCTTTAAATTATTAAATACCACATTTTATTATTCTCCTAACGTGCAAATACGTGACAGCATGCTATATACTGTTGCACAAATCATGCTCAACATCATATTCCACTCGTGCGCAATCAATCCTTTAGCAACTTTTGATGAGTGGTTGTGATCTTCCTATATATCACCCTTTAAATTCGGAAAGGCTTATTTTTGGTAAAACTAGTCGATCTTCGGTGTAATCGATGGTTCCGTGCCTTTCCTCCTCAAGATGTCCGCTTGAGGGTACCAGTATAGACTCCCATAGAACCTTACTATGATTATAATTGTACATGCATCATGGTCAAACCTAGCTGGGTTAGTATGTTGTCCACATAATAACCCTTTAAGACAAACCTTATCCAAAAGACCAATGGGGTTTCCATAATCCCAACGGACGCAACCACGTTTTGTGCATTAATTTTGGAGAGCTAAATGCCAATATGCTAATCATGGATATATAAATATTCGAATCTGTACGGGGAAAGGACCTAACATTATTTGTTTTGCAGAAAATGAGGCACGAGGTCCCCAGGTTCGACATGGTCCAAAATATACCATCACTACTACTAGATTGGTGGGAAGATCTTTACTCAAGTGACAAGAAACATGTGAAGAATTTCCTGGGAAATTTGCCTTCTCTGTTAGACATCCAGCCAAATAACATGTTGATAGAAGTTGCAACCGTGTACAGTGATCGTGAAAATTCAATGTTTCGCATCGGGGATATAGAAATGACCCCGCTCCTAGAAGAAATCAGGGGATTTTTTGGGCTACCTTGGGACAGCGCTGGGTTATTGGTACCTGAAAATTGCACTGGTAGGGGATTTCTAAAAATGACAAGTCTGAAAAAGAACGTCGATTTGGAGTGCTAAAAGAAATCTTATATAACATTTGACTACTTGTATGAGAGATACGGTCGTAGCAAGTCCTACCGTAGTTTCCATGATGATTTTTCCATCACTTACTTGGGACATCTTCACTGCAGATTTTTCGTGTTCATTGTTTGCTTGTTGGGTATGATAGTGTTCCCAACGAAAAGGGAAAGAATTCACACTAGATTGGATATGGTAGCCAAGACTCTAATGGAAGGAATCGAGGGACAGACATACACCATAGTCCCTACGATTATAGCTGATATCTACCGGGATTTGGCCCACTACTAGAAAGGGTCCAAACATTTTTAGGGTTGCAATTTGTTGTTGCAGTTGTGGTTAATGGAGCATCTCCAAAAGGGTCAATATCGCCAGAAGTTTCCACGAAGGCCGTGGAATGACCATATTTCCTTTCATCACCCTAAATGGATGACTTATATTCTGGACAGGTTTGCTCAACCAGAGAGTGCTACAAAATGGGCGGAGTTCTTCGACAATTTGACTGAAGATCAAGTTTAGTTGATGTTTGAATGGTTCCCTACTGACAAGTTCATCATCAGGTCAAGGGACTCTCCACACTTAGTGTTGATCGGGTTAAGGGGAATATATCCTTATGTTCCTATCATGGTTATGAGATAGGCAAGCAGGAAGCACATCATACCGCGGGTCGCAACGATAAGTCATTTCCGGGCAATTTTCAGGATGACGACATCCCTTAAAAGTGTCAAGCTCAGCATATGTGGCACTCAGAGATTATTGTAGAAAAGGACACAATCGAGCCAGATAGGTATAATGCGGGACATGCACCTTTTTACCCGGCATGGTTGGAGGACAACTTAGCTGGGAAGGTTGAGCTAGGAATTGGTCGGGGAAATAGGGTCATAGACGAAGATGCAGAAACCCAAGTAAAGTAAAACAAGTTGCACAAGAGAATTAATGAATCCGAGCCCGAACATCAGGAGATACACGAGACATACAAGAGATGAATCAGGGAACGAAGGGAAATGGCTACCACCTCCAATGAAAGGGTAGAATATCTGGAATAGGGTTTGACGGAGCTAGAAGGAAAGATAAGAATGAAGGTTGCTGACTGCTAGAATGCTGAAGGAAGCGAGGGAGGACATCTGGCAAGAATATACTTGTTGTTGGCCATCCGCGAACAAGGGGACCTGATTGATGGAGTCTGAAAAATCAAGCCTGGGGAAGGTCCTTCTGGGACCAAGTTGATTAGATTTACCTGCTTTTTCCTAAATGTAATAAGGCCAAATGCCAGTAGTGACTTATTTTTTTGTTATCTTAGTATCGTGTTGAATTCATCTATTTTTATATTAATGAAATGAGACAATTATTAGCATCGATGTTATCCAAAACAACTTGTCGTTAGGCCTACCTCGGGCATAACGAGGCTCCCAAAATAAGATGCGAATTTACATTCTGCGATATGTGTTTAAATACCGCAAATACTCTTTTCAGAACTCTTACTGAGTTGTCTACCATTTGTTTTTCTTTCTTTCGATTATTCCCATTCCCCAAAGGTTGGTTCATGCATACTGGCATCATCAACTTATCCTACTAGATCAAGGGACCCTCCACCTTCTCCTTCTCCAAGTCCACCAAAAGGCAAAGGGAAAGAAAAGATGGATGATTCGAACAACACCAGAAGAGACAACAACACACATGTTGAACATGCAGAAGCTTCTGATGGCCGAAGTACTCCAGCCCCAAATGATGTAGTATCACGACTTGAGCAGAAAATACTAGAACTCCAGGGTGAGCTCGAGCAGGTCCGGAGCTTAGCAAACCTATCCCTCGCACTCAATATCCTTGATGTCAACCATTCAAACACTCAAAACCCTGCACCACCACAAAAAACACCCAACAAGCACCTACAAAATCCTCTCGCACCTCACCATTACACAATCCCTCCACAGAATCAAACTATCCCTGCACAATATCAGTAAAACACCTACCACACTCCACAAAATACCCCACAAATCATTCCCGAACCCCAGAACTCCAATGATCACCATTATACCCAAACTCCTGGTCACCAAAACAACCCTATATACATGAAAAACCTACCTCACTCACCTCACCCCATATCCTTTAAACCAGAATTTTCTGAGAAGGACCTGCTCATTAAGAACCTAGCAGAAGAGCTCAAGAAGTTGACAAGTCGGGTTCAAGGAGTCGAAGGAAGCAAAGGGATAGAAGGTCCGAACTATAAAGACCTATGCATACAACCAGATGTAGAACTGCCGGAGAATTACAAACCTCCCAAGTTCGAATTATTTGAAGGAACAGGTGATCCTAAGGTTCACCGGAGGACTTATTGCAACAAGCTTGTAGGGGTCGAAAGGACGAAAGGATCCGGATGAAGATTTTCATGAGGAGTCTTACGGGAGATGCTTTATCTTGGTACATTAGCCAGGATCCTATGAAGTAAGCTAACTAAGTGAGTATGGCGTCTGACTTCATCGACAGATTCAGGTTTAACATAGAGAATGCGCCGGATGTCTTCTACATTCCGAACTTAAAGAGGAAGCCCACTAAAACCTTCAACGAGTATGCCACTTGTTGGAGGTAAAAAGAAGCCAAAGTAAGGCGACATTGGACGAGGAACAGATGAAAAAAATTCTTCATCAGAACATAGGATCTGCAGTTCTATGAAAGATTTATGCTTATTCAAAACAACAAATTCTCCGATATCATCAAACTCGGAGAAAAGATTTAAGAGGTCATTAAAAGTGGTATGGTGATAAAATTTGAGGCATTACAGGCCACAAACAAAGCACTGTAGTCAGGGGGTATATCGAAGAAGAAAGATGCAGGAACAATAAAGGTCTCCCAAGGACCCAAAACTCCACTTGTATATCAAACCTCTCAACTTACATACCAAGCACCTCCACCCACATATCAACCATCAACTCTCAGATATTCTCAACTAGCCACTGCTTATCACACATATAATTCCAAACCTCTCACTTTCAGTCACCTCCAACTCGCCTAAACTACCCAAGACCTCAGCTATCTTTGACCGCAGACCACCTAAATAATACACTGCCATTGCCAAACCCATTGACCAATTGTATGAAAGGATGAAGGCTGCTGGTTACGTCACTAATATCCCTGCTGCAACCGTGGATAATTCAACACAATGTTCAACAAAAATAAGACTAGTGCATATCATTCTGGCATGAAAGGGAACACCATTGACGAGTGTCGAACACTGAAGGATAAGATCTAGACCTTGTCTGCAACAACCCCCTACCAAATCATAGGGGTGAAGGTTTCAACGTGATAGAGACCGATGAGGAATGGGATCCCGAGTGATCAATTGGACTTATCAAAGAGGGTGACAATCCTAAGAAAACCGCAGTCATGCTCAATCCTATTATAGTACAAATACAGTCGCCAGTGAAGGTTGAGGTAGATGCATCAGTTCCATTTGAAGTTGAGATAGCACCCCTGATGTGAGACTAAAATGCATAGTTTAATATGTAATATACCTTACATTTGAGGTGCGTTAATGATAAAAATACACTTTTTATGTGCTTAATGGAGTTTATTTCATGCGTAGGTGAATTGGAGATGGAAACGGAGCTAAAGGGATGCAAATACATCGAAAAATACGCGAAAGGAGACACACGGGCGATAGCCGGGCGACAGAGACCTACAGCCTGACCCTACCTAGCGTTAGCCAGGTGGTAAGGCTGAAACGCCAGCCCTACCCTGGCGTTAGCCAGGCGTTAGGGCTAAAACGCCAGCCCTAGCCTGGCGTTCTTTGGGTCCAAACGCCCGGGGTTCCCAGTTCGGCCAAATCCGAGTTTTGACGAGTTTAAGTGTTTCCCGGTTGAAATAGAAGTCTCCTACACGAATAGGGTTTGCCCTAAACAAATAAATAGACTCCTAAAACACAAATACAAAAGGATTCGAAGATATACGGAGGAGATTCGGAAGAATTTCGCAGGATTCAACAAGAAAACACCATAGAAGTGACAAACATTGATTTATTAATTTAGTATTCATTACTTTATATTTCAATTATGAAAGTTATTTTAGTTTTGATTCTCAATAACATGAGTAGCTAATTGGTTTAGTCTAGGGTTTTGGTAGAACCCGTTGGGGATGAATTCATTGTGATATTAATATATTTTGGTTGATTAATCTCTTTTTGTTCAACTACGTTCTTATTGTAGTTGATTGAAAGGGCCCTTGATTAACTATTCCTATTTATTATGTATCTACTTCAGAGAGAGTGCATATTTAGGCAGTGATTGATCAACACCACTCCCGGAGTATTGGCGAAAGTCATAACCGAGGGTTTAGAGGTTAGATTAGAGATAACGATACCTCGGATGCAATCTAAAGTGAATTGTATTGCGATCTAGCTAGCGTAACTTGAGAGAGCGCATTTAGTAAATTATCATAATTACTTGATAGAGATTTATGATAGTTAGAGCGTTCATGATTGACAGAGATAGCCAATTAAACTATAAGAAATATCCAAGGAAGAATTCACCAACGGGAGAAACCATAACCTTAGACCCTTTATTATCATTGTTACATTAAATTGTTAGTTAATTGCTGGTTTATCGTTATTGTTAGTAGAATTAGTTAAACGTCACCAAATTGATATTCAAAAGTCTTGAGAAACTTGATTAAACAACAGTTTAGTATTTTATAGACACAATTGATATGTAAATTCCCTGTGGGATCGACTCTGGGCATAATACCCCAGATTATATTTGCAACGCCCGCTTTGTCTTCTACAAGACATAGTTGAGAGTGATCAAATTTTTGCGCCGTTGCCGGGGAATTAACGGTATTATCAATTGAGTTGAAAGAAATACAAAAATTCTGAAACATAGTCAATTTTATTTAAAATTTTCGTTTTCACATTGAAAGTTTAACTTTTGCTAAGTGTTGCAGGTGTATGCCTAGAAACTCATCGAGGACTGCTGAAGTAATTGAAGCCTTATCAGACCCTGAGAATGTTTTCAGGGCCATAAACTGAACCAACCAGAAAAGCAAATATCAACCACAAATTGAACAAATTGAAACCGACATGGAAGATCCACACAAGTGGAATAATCATGGGGATGACATGGTAGACCCAGTCGCTCAAATAGGGGAAGAGGCTCCTTTATATGACTGGGCACAACCCACAGTTGAGAATTTGGCCACGGCGATACTGGTTCCTCAAATACAGGCCGAGTCCTTTCAGATTAGAAATAACATGCTGCACCTATTGCAGAACAAAGGGCTATTCTCAGGGTCGTACATTGAAGACCCCCAGCAGCATTTAAAGAACTTGCTGTCAATATGCAAAACTCAAAGGCAGCCAAACATCACTCAGGAGGAAATAAAACTGTTGTTGTTTCCATTCTCAGTGACTGGTGCTGCCCAAACTTTGCTTAACACACTCCCCATCAACTCCATTACTACATGGGAGGAGTTAGTCAAGCAGTTGGTGAAAAACTTTCATCCACCCAACAAAACTACTCAACAAATTGATGAAATCTTGAGCTTTAGACAGAAACCA